>PISX010028672.1:0-21324 GCA_004024625.1 Mellivora capensis | reverse complement strand
CAGGAATATTCCCTCTATCCCTATACTTTGAAGTGTTTTAATCAGGAACGGATGCTGGATTTTGTCAAATGCTTTTTCTGCATGAATTGAGAGGACCATGTGGTTCTTCTCTCTTCTCTTATTGATTTGTTCTATCACATTGATTGACTTGCGAATGTTGAACCACCCTTGTAAGCCAGGGATGAATCCCACCTGGTCATGGTGGATGATCTTTTTAATGTGCTGTTGGATCCTGTTTGCTAGGATCTTGTTGAAGGGGCGGGGGGTGGGAGGTTGGGGGAGCCTGGTGGTGGGTATAGTGGAGGGCATGCATTGCATGGAGCACTGGGTGTGGTGTAAAACTATGAATTCTGTTACGCTGAAAAGAAATTTAAAAAAAGTCAAAAAAAATAAAGGAATAACATTATCATGAAACTATTTATTTATTTATTTATTTGAGTGAGAAAGAGAGAGAAAGAGCATGAGCATAATGTTGAGGGAGGGGAAGAGGGAGAAGGAGAGAGAATCTCAAGTAGTCTCCATGCTCAGTGAGGAGCCTGATGTAGGGCTCAATCTAGATCTCACAACCTGGGGTCATGACCTAAGCCGAAATTAAGAGTTGGACACTTCACCAACGGAGCCACCCAGGCATCCCGTTATGAAACTATTTTAATTCTCCATTCTAAAATCATGGGTATCAATTAAGGAGTATGAATTCAAAATAAGGCTTAGGGGTAACAGCACTAGTTAGAATTAGATCGAGTTATGGTGAATAAAACCAGTAATAATAATCATGCATTACATATATAAGGATTAATTCTCTACAAAAGAAGTTTTGGAAGTTGGCATTTCATGGAGGTTGGAACATCCACAAAGTCATAAGGGACCTAAATCCTTCCAGTTCATCACTTCACCATTCCCATGGTGCACTCCTGTACTCTGATTCAAGATGGCTGCTAGATTCAACCATCATATCTATGGTCTAGGCAGCAGGAAGGAAGAAAGGAGAAGAGCCCATTCCCTCTCTTTGAAGGAAATGTCTCAGTTCCTTCTCTTTGTCAGAATACGTGGCTACAAGGGAGATCAAGAATTATAGTCTTTTAACTATGTACATTCTAATTTTGAATAAGTTTGGGGTTTTGTTACTAAGGTGGAAAGAGAAAATGGGTGTTGCAGCAAGCCACCAGGAGTCACTGGCGTAGAGACTTAAATATATTTCTTCTAATAAAATGGTTAGGTCAAACCTTGATTACTAGCAAATTAGAATTACTGATAAAGATCCTTACTAGTACTATAGATAAGATTTTCTTTAAATGCTTGCTTTCTCTGTGAAGAGAACATTTTTGTCACTTGGAACCAAGGAAAGACTACTATCTATTAGTAGGAAACTCAGTAACTTATTATATTATTTAAGCTCTCTGTTTCATGGAGAAGACAAGCATCTCAGAAATTTCTAAAACAAATTTGTGAATGTGTTCATTCATGCTATTACTTATACAATAAACATTTACTGAATAGGTATTAGGGGAAGAAAAAGACATGATTTTTGTTTTCAAAGATTTAAAATCTAGTGAAGGTAATCATGAATTTTTTTAAGATTTTATTTTTTTATTTATTTGACAGACAGAGATCACAAGTAGGCAGAGGCAGGCAGAGAGAGAGAAGGGGAAGCAGGCTCCCCGCTGAGCAGAGAGCCCGATGTGGGGCTTGATCCCAGGACCCCGGGATCATGACCTGAGCCCAAGGCAGAGGCTTTAACCCACTGAGCCACCCAGGCGCCCCTTTCATGAATATTTTTAAATGTGTCAAAGTCTTATAGATGCTGTAAGAAAGTACGTACCAGGTGTTGTGGAGTTATAGAAGAGAAAGATATTAATTCCATAAAAGAGATCAAAAGTTATGTATCCAAAGTAAGGCAGAAAGTGATGGTGGAATTAAATTAAAATTATTATGCAATTTAAACTATACCAAAAAGCATAGAAAATAATGCAGTGGACATCCATTAACAAACTATCTACTTTATGAACTCACAGGGCACACTTTATTAAAAATGATCCAAAAAACTGGATTTTATTTTTTTTTAAAGATTTTATTTATTTGACAGACGGAGATCACAAGTAGGCAGAGAAGCAGGCAGAGTGAGAGGAGGAAGCAGGCTCCCCGCTGAGCAGAGAGCCTGATGTGGGGCTCCATCCCAGGACTCTGGGATCATGATCTGAGTCAAAGGCAGAGGCTTTAACCCACTGAGCCACCCAGGCGCCCCCAAAAACCTGGATTTTAGTATAGAGTTTGAAATTATTAGCATTCATATATGTAGGCATAAACATTATAAACTACTGATCTTCCACAACAAATTGTTATTTTCACTAGAGAATTAAAGAGTAGTAAGAATCTTTCTGAAATTGGAGAAGTGTTAGGGATCTTCCAATATGTTCTAAAGCAACACTGTTTTTCATTTAATAATTCTTCATTTTGGGGGCACAAAATATATAATATTCCTCCCTTTACCATGAAAGTTATTTGTAACTATTTTTTTTAAAGATTTTATTTATTTATTTGACAGACAGAGATCACAAGTAGGCAGAGAGGCAGGCAGAGAGAGGAGGAAGCAGGCTCCCTGCCAAGCAGAGAGCCCGATGTGGGGCTCGATCCCAGGACCCTGGGATCAGGACCCGAGCCGAAGGCAGAGGCTTTAACCCACTGAGCCACCCAGGTGCCCCTATTTGTAACTTTTGAAGTTGCTTTTCTGCAAAACACATGTACTTAAGGAAAATTTCTGATATGACCAAAATCAAATTCTAGACCTGTGGCAAGTACCACAAGGGAATGTGGGGTCACTGCCAAAGCTCTGTCTGTGTGCCTGGTGTGGGGAACGCACCAGGGAACAAGAACTCCATTAAAATGGCTGACACAACATCAACACAGAGGCAGGCTCCCTCTCTGACCATATACTTTCTTTCCATTGTTAAAACATAGAGTTCCTTCTCAATAGTTTCTTTACATTGCTAAAAATGAGTAACTTTTTAGCCATTTTGTTACATTGTTAAAAAAAGTAATCAAATCTAGAATGCTAGATAATAACCTAAAAAATTGTAAAAGATATATATGAGCAGTTTCAATATTTTGAAAGCAGGATAGGGGAAATTCTGAAGTTCTAGAAAAAGGAAAACAAACAGAGCATAAGGGGAAGATGACCCCAAGTACATGATGAAGCCCAACAGGGATGGGGAACATGCTATGAGACTGAAAGACTAAAAAAAAAACAAAAACCAGTAACTACTGATGCATGTAACAGCATGGATGAATCTTGAAATAAATGTGCTAGGTGAAAGAAGCAACACAAAACAGAATATAGAGTATATGATTCCATTTATAGAAAACTCTAGAAAATGCAAACTAATTTATAGTGACAGCAGATCAGTGGTTACGTGAGGATGGGAGAGGACGTAGGAGAGAGAAATTACAGAGAGGCACAAGGTAACTTTTTTGGGTAATGGGTTTGGTCATTATTTTGACTGTTGTGATGATTTCATAGGTACACACATACCTCAAAATTTGTCAAATTGAATACATTAAATATGTGTAGAAACTGGTCAGACACATTCAAAAGAATGTATCTTTTTCACACCATATACAAAAATAAATTCAACATGGGTTAAAGACCTAAACGTGAGACCTGAAACCATAAAAATCCTAGAGGAGAACACTGGTAGTAATGTCTCTGACATCAGCCATAGCAACATTTTTCTAGATATATCTCTGGAGGCAAGAGGAACAAAAGCAAAAATAAGCTTTGGGGGGGCGCCTGGGTGGCTCAGTGGGTTAAAGGCTCTGCCTTTGACTCAGATCATGATCCCAGGGTCCTGGGATTGAGCCCCACATTGGGCTCTCTGCTCAGCAGGGAGTCTGCTTCTTCCTCTCTCTCTGCCTGCTTCTCTGCCTACTTGTGATCTTTGTCTGTCAAATAAATAAATAAAATCTTAAAAAAAATAAGCTTTAGGACTGTATCAAAGTAAAAGTCTTCTGTACAATGAAGTAAATGATCAATAAAACTAAAAGGCAATCTGTTGAATGGGAGAAGATATTTGCAAATGACATATTTGATAAAGGATTGGTACCCAAAATATATAAAGAACTTATACAACTCAAGACCCAAAAAACAAATAATCCAATTTAAAAATGGGTAGAAGACACAAACAGACATTTCTCCAAAGAAGACATCCAGATGGCCAACAGACACATGAAAAGATGTTCAACATCACTCATCATCAGGGAAATGCAAATCAAAACGAGATGAGATACCACCTCACACCTGTCAGAATGGCTAAAGTCAAAAATACAGGAAACAACATTACTACCTGTGTTCTCTGGCAAGGATGCAGATAAAGGGAACCCACTATTGGTGGGAATGTAAACCAGTGCAACCACTGTAGAAAAGAGTATGGAGTTTCCTCAAAAAGTTAAACTAGAACTACCCTACCATCCAGCAATTGAGCTACTAGGTATTTATCTGAAAGATACAAAAATACAGATTTGAAAGGGGTATATGCTCCCTGATGTTTACAGCAGCATTATCAACAATAGCCAAACTATGGAGAGAGCCCAATTGTCCATCGACTGATGAATGGATAAAAAAGATGTGGTATGCGCGCACACACACACACACACACACACACACAAATATTACTCAGCCATAAAAAAGAATAAAATATTGCCATTATGCAATGACATGGATGGAGCTAGAGTATTACGCTGCATGAAATAAGACAGAGAAAGACAAATGCCATATGATTTCACTCATATGTGGAATTTAAGAAACATAACAAATGAACAAAGAAAAAAATGAGAGAAAAAAAGGGAAAAAATGGGAGAGAAGCAAACCAAGAAACAAATTTTTTTTTTTTTTTAAAGATTTTATTTATTTATTTATTTGAGAGAGAGGCAGTGAGAGAGCATGAGCGAGGAGAAGGTCAGAGGGAGAAGCAGACTCCCCGTAGAGCTGGGAGCCTGATGCGGGACTCGATCCCGGGTTTCCGGGATCATGACCTGAGCCGAAGGCAGTCGTCCAACCAACTGAGCCACCCAGGCGTCCCAAGAAACAAATTTTTAATTACAGAGAATGAACTGATGGTAACCAGAGGGGCAGTGGTGGGGTGGGAGGATGGGTGAAAGAGGTGATGGGGATTAAGGAGGGCACTTATCATGATGAGCACCAGGTGATGGATGGAGTTTGTAAATCACTATGTTGTATACCTGAAACTAATATAACACTATATTAACTCTATTGGAAATAAGTAAGTAAGTAAATAAATAAATAAAGCGCAGCCTATTGTATGGCCTTTATACCTCAGGAAGCTGTTAAAAACAAGATATCCAAGCAAGTTCAAGACATCCTTCTTCACATTTTTGTGTATGCAGTTTATTTGTTGAAGGAATTTGGTGGTCTGTCCTATAGTTTGCCACATTCTGGATTTTACTGATTGCAAAAAAAAAAATCTTATCTTTTAGAACTATGTGATGAAGTATTAATGGGTGAAATCCACAAGAGGGGTGGGGAAGAGGAGATTGACCATGTGTTGATAATTTTTCAAGATGAGTGATTGGGATCTGAAGACTCATACCATTCTTTCTAGTTCTTTATGATCTTAAACATTTTTGTAATAAAACATTAAAATAAAAGAAGCCCTAGGTACCCTAAATCTCTTAGAGGTCTGCGTTTTCTGATAAAGTCCCTGGGTGATTTTGTTATATATTAAAGAGAATCACTGCCCTAGAGTAAAAGGCTCTGATGGTAAGATGGATGTTGGATGCTTGGCACAAGGTATGGGAAAAGCAGTTTTGAGCTCATGTTCTATTTCTTGTCAAATTATGAAAGTTGTACATTAGCTCTTTTTCAGAGAGACATTAATGGCTTTGCCTATCTCCTCTGCTGAGGAAATTTTCTGATCACTACATATTCATTGACTTTGTTCTTACTCAGTCTTAAAAGTGTGAATTTAATATAAATTTGCCTTATCATATAGGCTTACTATGATTTGCCTGGATTACTCTGAATTTCAGCCCTACATAAAACTGAAATATAAAAGTTTGTCTTCTGTATGTCTAGTCTCCTGTATAACACCCTTGCTCTCTCAGGTTCCTGGTGTCTTTCCTAATCTTCCCACTAGTTAAAAACCACTGAAAAACTGTATGGGGGCGCCTGGGTGGCTCAGTGGGTTAAAGCCTCGGCCTTCAGCTCGGGTCATGATCCCAGAATCCTGGAATGGAGCCCCGCATCAGGCTCCCTGCTTGGCAGGGAGCCTGCTTCCTCCTCTGTCTCTCTGCCTGCCTGTCTGCTTACTTGTGATCTCTGTCAAATAAAAAAATAAAAAAAATCTTTAAAAAACAAAACAAAACTATATGATAAGTTTATTTATGGAAGTTTGCTGATTGGAGTTAAGTCCTCTTCTCAGGGAAAGTAGATTTATTTATTTATTTATTTATTTTTAAAGATTTTATTTATTTATTTGACAAATACAGATCACAAGTAGGCAGAGAGGCAGGCAGAAAGAGAGGAGGAAGCAGGCTCCCTGCTGAGCAGAGAGCCCTATGTGAGGCTTGATCCCAGGACCCTGGAATCATGACCTGAGCCAAAGGCAGAGGCTTTAACCAACTGAGCCACCCAGGCACCCCGGGAAAGTAGATTTAAAGAGGGCACAAGATTTAAGTAAAAGTTAAGAAAAAACAAAGTGTGTTGGATTTTCGGGCATCAAGTAATCTAGTGAGAGAGAGAGACCCTTTACAATTTTACCAGCTAGGTTTTTACCTATTCATCTCATTGAGTATGTATGCTTAGAAGACTCAGATAATGCCTTTTCTCTTGTAATGTGTACAGAAAACTTAACTTTGGCTGCAATTTAGAAAAAGCCAAATTTGAACTTTTTAAAATAGTCAAGAAAATTTATTGGTTCAGGAAACTTACTAAATCTGGAGGAAGGGGTAGGCTTCAACATAGTTTTGAGCTCTTCAATTCTGTGTTAGCTTTACCCTCAGCTGGTTTCCCTCACGGTAGCCAAGTGGCCATAGTAACTACTGGACTTATATCCACCTATCATACCAGCCAGAGTAAGAGACAGAGCACATTTCTTCTGCTAATAAACCTGACATTTGGCCTCCCTTAGGAATGAAACAATTTAGATATGCATTAGATCCTTGAACACTGAGAGTTAGGTGGAGACCAGATTAGGCTGCTTATGGACATCCATTAAGGCCCACACCTGGGACTAGAGCTGGGCCTTTTCCTGTTCAAATCATTAGCTGCCTCACTATTGCAGAGGGTTAGAAATGCATGCTGGGGAGTCAGCTAATAATGCCCATTATAAGAGAAATATAATATTTCACACCATTAAATACTGTGATTTAAACTCTTCCATTTTGTTCAATGTGTATCTCATTTCCTGTTTTTTTAATGTATAAAATATTTACTAATTGATTTCCTTATCCACCATTCCAGCAGACATAGGCACCAGGGAAACAAAGATGAATTCAACATGACTTTTGCCTTTTAGGTGTCCATACCAACCTAAAGGTTCCTGTATTTTCAGGGCTTTCTGGGAATCTTTTTTTTTTTCTTAAATTTTTAAGTGTTCCAAGATGCATTGTTTATGCACCACACCCAGTGCTCCATGCAATACATGCCCTCCTTAATACCTACCACCAGGCGCTCCCAACCCCCTAACCCCCCATGTTTCCTGATTTTTATATTATGAAATTTTATTTTTTTTAATTTATTTATTTGTCAGAGAGAGAGGGAGAGAGAGAGAGAGAGAGAGAGCATGAGCACAGGCAGAGGGAGAAGCAGGCTCCCTGCCGAGCAAGGAGCCCGACGCAGGACTCGATCCCAGGACGCCGGGACCATGACCTGAGCCGAAGGCAGCCGCCCAACCAACCGAGCCACCCAGGCGTCCCCCTATGAAATTTTAAATTGGGGGATGCAGACCCACATGAGGGAAACAGGATAAGGTAAAATAGGGAATACAGAAACTTTGAGAATGGAGAGAATGAATATCTTATAGGCGGCTGATTGTCACCACGTGAAAATGAAGATCCAACTGTTACCAAATCTCTAGTTTTTAAGGAGCAGGGAGCTGAGCATACAACCCGAAATAGAGGAGCTAAGTTTCAGGATCATGGAATCAGGACTTAACTGATTCCATGGCAGACACTTAACCGACTGAGCCACACAGGTGACCCTTATTTGCTTTTTAAAGAGAAGCCGGAATGCATTTGAAATCTTCTGGCTTTAAATTTTAACTTTGGCTAATTTGTTTAAGCAGCATGCAGGCCAAACAAAACATGTTTGTGGGTTAGATCTGGACGTAGGCCACCAGTTTCTGTCGTGTTATGAGCCATGCTAGAATACTTCATAATCTTCTCCAAAGTGAGAACTTTTAGTCCTTTCAAGGATTCGGGCTGCTAGCATATGCTTATTGCAAAAGAAGTCATCGTGGGAAGTGAGCAGCGAGCATTATATGAACAATGCTTGGTTATTAAATCTTTGGCATGTACTTAGAATTGTTTTCCAGAGAATGAGAGTAAGTTTGTACCAAATCACCTTCACTGTCTCTTATCTAGGTTCTCTTGTGACATCTTTTATCTAAGTTCTATTGTGAGGAACAGTTCAGTTTTACACAATGACCCCTGGTGATTAGAGATGTAACCTGTGGTCACCTGACAGAGTTTGCTCTTTTTGTCAAATAGCTTCTCTGCAGTCAAAAGATACCGGAAGGTGGAAACTACATCTTTTTCATCTGTTGATTTCCTTATGGTGCCCAGTGTAACTTTTCTAGTAGTTTATTTAGTAGAGACGCAGTACTTGTTAGCTTATGAATAGGTACTTGTTGGTGTATTAATAGCTACAGATAATTTGAGTTATTCCAACCCTAATTTTATTAAACATCAAAATTCAGACATTTATTGAGTCAGTCCCAGAGGTAGGTAGACTCTTGGAATACAGAAGTTAGAGGACCTTCAGGGAAGGCGCCCAGAAGATAGGGGAAACACAAGATAGTTGCAACACTCCTGATATGTCCCAGCATCTCTAGACATTTAAATCAGGAAAAAGAAAAAGAGAGAGAGATAGGGCCCTGTGGACTAATGTCATATTTCTCAGGGTAGTTTTGGATCTAGTTGGGGAAATGAGTGCAGGGGAACTGAAGTGGGGCAGAAGGGAGGATTTTAAACTAAAGAATTCATTCTAGAGCTTAAATCATTGGACATACACTTAACTCTTAATGCACTATATTCATTTATTGATACAGTTACATGCATGGAGTACTTTCTAGGAGTCAGGCTCTATGCTAGGCATTGTGGAAGATACAAAAATGAATGAAGCCAGGTCCTCAAGGATTCTCTAGGAGAGAAAATATCGCACAGATTTACCTAGATAAGGTTGAATATATTCGGTGCCTCAAACCTATAGAAACAAAGTGCTATGGAAATTAAGAAAATTTACAGTTCATTTCTGGCTGCCGGCTCTATGAAGGAAGATACTGACAGTTCAGGGATCAATATACAATACTTGTAAAGGAAAAAGAGTTGGTTTATCTCTATTAATTTGTACTCCCAAATTTACTACCCCCAAAGGAGTGATTTTTCTTAATATAAATACATAGCAGGTGTTCTCCCTCTTCCATCTCCCACAGAACGAACACGCAACGGAGCGCTTGACCAGGCACGCAGACACTTTTGAAAGAGGCACCTAACAGTAACTGGCGAGAAAAGTTAGTATTCTTTACGGTGACTTCCTTGAGGATTACTGGGCATTAAGAATGAAAATATGTAAACTGGTTTATGAGCAGGAACACAATCGCCCCAAACTTAGAAGTATCTAACAACTCTGACCTCTGGGCAGGCCCGTCAGCCCACCCCGCCCTGTGCTTGGGGACGCCCCTCAGCGAGCCCGAACTCGCCGGCCCCACCGGCTCGGTTACCCCTCCAGGAGGTTCTGAGGGACGGCGACCGTCTATGACCCTTTCCCGGGTCCCCACTCTGACAACTCGAGTTCTGCCCGGTCTTCACTCCCCCGTCCCCAGCCCCCGGTCTCCCACCCCAACCACCGCCAGGCGGGGACGCGTACGCGCGTGCGCGCCGCCCCCGAGGGCAGAGAAGGCGCCTCCGCCCTCAGGAGCGCGCACGCCGCGCCGAGGGGCCCGGACGCGCGCGCTCCCGACCCGCCTCCTCCTCGGCCCGCCCCCTCCCTCGCCTCTTCCTGCCGGGCGGTCCTCCTCTCCCCCGCTTTCTCCACTCCCTCCGCCTTGCTCCCTCCGCCCTCCCAGGGCTCTGGCGGCCGCGGAGTGAACGGGACGGGCCCGGCCGCAGAGCGCGGGGCGGCGGGTGAGACGCGGGAGCCCGGCAGAGTTGTTCCGGCCCTGTCTGTGGAGACGTGAGGAGGTGAGGCGAGGGCGGCCTCCGAGGGGCCGGCGGGCGGCCGGGCGGCCAGGAGCCACGGGCCGGGCCGGGGGTGTTGGCGCCGGGGCTGAGCCGGGGGAGGGTCGATTTGGGGGCCGGGCCGAGGACTGGATGCGAGAGCACGGCGGGGAGGAGGGCACGGGGGTTTAGGGACTGTCGGTCGCTTCCTGGACCCCACTGCTCTGCCTGCTGGTCTCCCTTCCTGGCCCGGGCGGGCGGGCGGAGTCGGGACGCCCCTCACCTGGGGGCGGGGTGGGGACTTTGGGCGCTCGCCCCCAGCTGTGCCCTCCTGACATTGCCGCCGCCTCCGCCGCTGCGCCTTGCTTGCTGTCGGGCTCGCGGTCTCAGCAGCCCTGCGTCCGGGGGGCTTGTGGTTAGGGGATTTTTTTTTTTTTTTAAACCCACACTCAGGCTTCTCTTCGTGACCGCGTCTCGCCCTCGCGCTCCCCCTGCCTCCGCCCGGCACTTTGCTCCGCTCTTGCTGTTGATGGTTGTGGTTTTGCAGTTTGGGATGGGCTGCGTCCTGGGCAGATCTCTACCTGCAAGGAATGCCCCGCTTCGGACTTGACTGACTGGCCACGACAGTCCTTTGTCAGGTGTGGGTGCTCAGTGTCCTGATAACTGAGTCAAAGTTTCTGAGACTGGGCTAGTACTTTGCACTGGTCGCCAGCGGTGCAGGGCTGGGCGGTGCGTCAGCATGTGGAAAGGGGCCCCCGACCCCGGAAGGTGGCTGCATGGTGGGGGACTGGACTGACAGGGTTGTTTCTGACCTCAGGGCAGTGTGTGCAGGTACTTGTGTACTCTCCTTGTACCTCTCAGGATTATCCTAGAGATTTTACCAAAATGTACGTGGTCACTTGCAGAGTTGAAGGTTTCCTGCAAGTGAGGAGAAACGCCAGCCTCATTATACTAATTAATGGTAAGGAGAACTTTTGCTTGCTTGAGAGATTTCAGCGCTGACTGGAAACCGATTTCAAGGCCTGCATTTTTGGTACGGGAAGGTTTAGGGATTTTTAATACATTTAAATTTTCTTCTACTTGGTGGGAGGTAGATAGTTGCTTGTTTGCAGTTCTGAAAACACAATTTCGTGAAAACGCTCTGACTTTTCTTCTAGTAGTGTTTATATTTAGCTTCTGCTGTACTTCTGTGGAATATCCAATACGATGATGTCAGAAAATACAAAATTGAAGTTTGCTTGTGGTCAGATTGGAAGTGGATTTTGTCCGTGGAAAATATTGGTCCACAGGCAGCTAGAGCTGGAAAACTGGCCTATGATTCATTATCTCAGTAGAGTCCCATAGGAAACTGACAACGAAATTGCAGGGGAGAAAGACCAGGTGAATTTCATCCATTTGTATTTAAATGCTCACCTGCTTGGTGAGTTGAGACTGGGAGAGAATCTCAGGGTCTGTATTAAATCAGTTCAAAGTGTGCTCTGATAGGATATATTAATAAGTCATCAGGGGAGAAGTGGATGTAGTTGGGTAGTGCTTATATGTGAACATATTATATAGCCTACACTGTATTTTAGAAAGCTGGAAACAGGGTAGTAGATCCCAGTGGTATTGGGAAACATGGTGAATACACCACACCAACCAGCATGAGAAGGTGTGACAATACATGTATGAAGTTTGTTTTGTTTTTGGCCTGAGTTACTTGGTAGGAACTTTTATATATTATAGTTTTGATATTCTGTGAATTTTGTTCCTTTTTTAACGTTTCATGATTAAGATAATTGCTTTTCACTCTAGTAGGTTTTTTTTTTTTTTTTAAAGATTTTATTTATTTGACAGAGAGAGACAGGGAGAGAAGGAATATAAGCAGGGGAGAGGGAGAGGCAGGCTTCTTGCAGAGCAGGGAGCAGGATGTGGGGATCCCAGGACCATGGGATCATGACTGGAGCCTAAGGCAGAGGCTTAATGACTAAGCCATCCAGGCACCCCTCACTCTAGTAGTTATTATTCTGTTTTTCTTTGAATGACAGAGTTTTATAAGGTATATTAAACTAAAGTTTTCACGTTTACTCACCAGTGTACAATTTGTGACTTCTAAAAAGTTATAATTAAAATTTTTTTCTTTGCTTTAATCCAGATTTCAACTCGTTCATTTACTGTACATTTATTTCAACTCAGATGATACAGCATTAAAGCTGAAAGTCCTTTTATCCATGCTTAATGGAGTAGTTAAAAGAAGGAATTTTGTTGTGCCAAGAAAAAATATTATGAGTGGGAGATAGCCAAGCTTCAAGAGATGGACTTTAAAGAGCGTAGTAGCTAAGTAGCAAAAATTTGTTGCATTAGGGGTGTAGAACTGGTTCTGCATTCCATCCTACCATTGTCTTAAAGAGGTGTAGGGATGATTATGGCTGGAAAGAGGGTGTTTAGAGAATGGAGTAGATACTGTAGTCTATAGTATTCTCAGGCACAGAGCTTTTTTTGTTTTGTTTTGTTCTGTCTCACAAGTTTTAATGAGTTGCTACCTCTATGTAGCTCTTGCCTTGTATAAATGGCTCAGCCACTGGGTCTGAGCATGACCAGTAGCCCAAGGCTATGTGAACCTCTGGTACTGCAAAGATAGCTCAGGAACTTCTTCTTCTTTTTTTAAAATTTTATTTATTTATTTGACAGAGATTACAAGTAGGCAAGAGAGGCAGGCAGGGAGAGAGAGGAGGAAGCAGGCTCTCCGAGGAGCAGAGAGCCTGATGTGGGGCTCGATCCCAGGACCCTGGGATCATGACCTGAGCCGAAAGCAGAGGCTTTAACCCACTGAGCCACCCAGGCGCCCCAGCTCAGGAACTTCTTATGGAGATAGTCTTATGCCATTTGGCACCAATAACAGTAGAGGCAGAGAAAGTACAGACTTGAACCCGAGTTATGATCAAACCCACTCATATTTTAGAGGAGAGGTTTAATATGTGAACATGTCAATATTGCTTGACTTGACTCATGGCTTTTCAGAGTGGTAATTAATTTTCAGTTTATGGTTAATATTTGTATTGGGTATAAGTATGTGAACCTCAGTGGACCCCTAATAAGGGAGACTTAATGGAATTTAGCAGAATTTGTATCTCAACATTTACCTTTTCATATTTCATTTATTTTCCATATTGCACTCATTCAATAGCTAGGATGCCAGAATTGTTTGAGTATAGCAGTTTGTGCTCATGCTGACTCCTTTTATCATCTTTTGGTATTTTTTGGTGTAATTTTTGGGGATTTTCCTTGGAAACTTCTAGGCATATACTTAGTTGATTTGGAGTTAGATGTGGGCTACAATTAGTAGTCTATTTGAAATTCTGAGCCTTCTTGTTTTCTAAATAGCTTTAAAAATAGAAAACACAATTTTTTATAAACACTTATGAAAAATCTGGTTACAGACTGTGTTGTTGTGATAGACATAGAACAGCCAAAAATATATTCAAGAAATGTCTCTCCTTACCCAGTTTAGTAAGCTTAATTAAGAAGTAAGAAAGGGTTTTTTTTTTGTTTTTGTTTTTGTTTTTTCCAATAAAAGCCTGATTTTCCCCAGAATGTCAAGTCTAACAACTGTTGGCTGTGCTGTTTTTTTCCCCTTGCTTATTCTAAATTCAAGTACATGTCTCTAGTCCACGGCAGAAACTTAATTCTAGTAGAGAATTCTTAGTAATAGAGATCTTGTTTGGGGATGCAGGCTAATTGCTGGAGAAATTGTCTGGGAAACATCAGATACAGAAATTGACTTTTTTTACAGCACTGTTTTTCTCTGTACCCAAGTTCTCGGTGGAGTGGGGGCATGGGCACAAATGTCACAGTTAACTTGGATTTTTTTTATACTATATATTTCCTCTTCCTCTTCCCTTGTCCTCCCAACTCTTTGCTAAGTGAGCCACTGCTACTAGTAGGAGTGTGTTATGTCCCTCAGATATATGAGGCTGAACAAAGGCTGAGAACCTTGGCCCTTTTCTGATACTTCCCTTGGCCCTTTTCTGATACTTCCTAAATCAAATTTCCACTCCCTGAAAGTTGCCTTCTGGTGATATCAATAGGCATCTCTATAACTCTTATTATTTTTTTTTTAAGATTTCTTTTTATTTATTTGACACAAAGAGAAATCACAAGTAAGTAAAGCAGCAGGCAGGGAGAGAGGGGGAAGCAGGCTCCCTGCTGAGCAGAGAGCCCCGATGTGAGGCTCAATCCCAGGATCCTGAGATCTCGACCTGAGCCGAAGGCAGAGGCTTAACCCACCAAGCCGCCCAGGTGCCCCTGTAACTCTTATTTTTGAGGAGCAATAAATTGTGGTGGAAAAGAAATTACATATGTAGCCAAGAATAAGACATATTGCATTGTGTAGGACACATGAAAGAGACTAGGAGATTGTTTAGCTGAACATTTATTAAATTGTTTTGACTGTGACTTACAGTAAGACACATTTTATACCTTGATTCAACCCCTCCTTCCCCCACACTCAAGTGCATGGACGCAAAGTTTGGCAAAACAATACTTAATCTTTTCAGGACCTTGCTGGAACTGGCTCATCATGTGGCCTTGCAGAAGCAGCGTGCTTCTCTCTTCCCACCCAGCTCCATGTGCAGTGCCATCATGCTGGTAGCTTGAAGCTGGCCATGGCGTGAGGGTATTTATACCAGGGAAATCAGCAAATGGTATAGTTTAGGGCCTTTTTTCTTCCCTTTGTATGGCCAGTTGTTGAACATTTCAGCACACTGCTGCCTACAATACACATTGATATTTCTAGTCCACCTGATTTCATTAAAAAAATGCTGAGTTTTGTCCCCCAAATTGATTTTATAGCCAGCTAATGCTAGACAACAGCTTATAATTAAAAAAGGGTTTGGTCCACCCTCTTTTCTTTGCATTTGACCATTCTGGAAGGTTGAAGTTGAAGGTGATACAGCTAGTTATTACCAAAGTTGGGTCTCCAGAATTCTAGTGATCTGGAGTTGTTTCTAGTGGACTTTTCTCCTAACTCAAGCCATTCATGTAGCTCAGTTGAGGTGCTTAATATGTGCCAGACATTGTATTAAGCAGTTCGAATAGAGTTGAACAAGGTATAGACTTTGACCCTAGGGCCTTTTATGTTTATGTGGGGATTAAATATGGAAATAAAGATACTATTTGGCAGAAAGTAAGTGTGGTAAAGAAATAAAGATAAGGCAGTCTGAGGGTTTAGAGAGAGGAGGGAGCAATCTCTTTTAGTTTTAAGGATAAGGGAAGAGGTGACATTTAAGCCATGCTTTGAAGAATAGGTAGGATTTGGACAAGTGGAAAAAGGACAAATAGTATGTAAAGAAAGGCCTTTCTGAGCCTCGGGCTAGGGTGATCAGAGGCATAGAGGGAAAGGGCTAAGCAAGAAAGAGCGCTCTATGGTGAAGAGCCTTGAATGCCAGTTTTCCTTTCTGCTTTTCAGTTTATCTTTCATTTTTGACTCTGGCATCATCTAGTACTTCTTTTTTTTTTTTTTTTTTCCCTAAGATTTTATTTATTTATTTGACAGAGATTACAAGTAGGCAAGAGAGGCAGGCAGGGAGAGAGAGGAGGAAGCAGGCTCTCCGCGGAGCAGAGAGCCCGATGTGGGGCTCTATCCCAGGACCCTGGGATCATGACCCGAGCCGAAAGCAGAGGCCTCAACCCACTGAGCGACCCAGGCACCCCTCATCTAGTACTTCTTAACATTAGAGAAGGTTTGTATGCTATGTTCTTGATTAGAATATGACCCAGAGAGCACTTGAATGTCCTTAGTGTGAAAGCTGAAGGGAAAAATTTTTAGTGTTAGGGAAGCAACCTCAAGTTGATCAATCCTAAAATTGTTGGAAAGTAAGGGAAAATATTTTCTTTGTAAGGAGATACCATTATTTGTTGTTCGCCAAATAGACAGCATCAAATGGCTGTAGTAGAGGAGGAAGGAGTTTTGAAAGTATTTTCAAAGTGCCTTCCAAAATGTGATTTCTAAATGACTAGATCTTAATTCTTGAAGGCAGATCTGGTTTGGCAGAAGGGCAGTCTTTACAGAGCCGTGGCTGAGCTGACTAGCTTTCAGAATTTAGGGCAGCAAGGCAGGGCATTTCATACCACGGCCAGATGTGAGGGGTTGATTATTTTTCTACTCAAAGAAGTTCCTTGAATTTCAGCCTTTATGTATTTGACAGCCTGTATGACTGAGGATGTTTTGAAGTCCTGGATGGAGCATCCCTTGTTCCACAGGTGAATTAGGTGGTTAGAAATGAAGATGAGTGACAGTAAGGTGTGTCTGTTAGTCAAATTGACTGTGGTTCTCAAGGTCTTGTTTTTTGATGATTTCACACTTACTGCTTCTAATTAAAATGGTGCACAGTTAATTTGAAGAAGTTTTACTTCATTTTGACCTCCCAGTTCTGTAAAGGTAAAAGCCCTTTTAGAGCGTTGCCCAGGTAACAACACATACAGAGACTATTAGAAGCAAGTGGAAAATTTTGGTAATCTTGGTGATGCAGTCGCTACAGTAAATAACTGCTTGGTTGGTAAAAGCTGGCTACTTCTGGATGGTTGACAAAGAATTTTTGGGATGAGCTTTTTCCCAAAATAAATAACAAATTATTTCGTTGCCATACTGTTTTCCTCATTTATTTAAGCTTCTGATATGTAAAGTATGTCATCCTATCATTTTAGAAGGTTTCAGCAGTTTCATATGAACTGCTCCACAGGATAGCACACCCCAAATAGTAATGATAAGGATTCAGATGCAGCATGCCTCAGATACCTCATGCCAGCTCAATGGAGTAGCTAATCGTGTCAGCACAGGGCATTGGGTTTTTTTTGGTTGTTGTTGTTTTTTGTTTTGTTTTCTGTTTTTTCTTTTTTGAAATGTGTTAAGCTTCCCAAATAGGGTTAATTAAAATCCTTCCAAATTTTCTGCCATCATTTTTTGTGGTCCTAACTGTGATATTGATGTCTTTAATTGATATATTATCTACAGATATACACATATACATAAATGTGTATTATGTATGTATACACATGAATACCACCCACTAGCTGTTGACATTTATGGTGAAAATACAGTCTACCAGGCAAACGATTGAGAAGAAGTGGTCAGACTCTTTGAAGACTTATCATGTGAAATAGTGACAAATATGAAATAATGCAAATCCCCACAGGGATTTTTTTTTTTTTTTTGTATGCCAAATTTCCAGGAAAGGAGCACATTTAAAAGGGCAAGTGTAGGATACATTCATGCACCAGTGAAGGATTTCTCAACTTCTACCCTACCCCATATATACACCCATATTCTCCCCTTATTATCAGCAGTAAGCAAAATTGTAGGGCTTCAAAATCAGGCTTCCACCACAGGGGATGCAAATAACAAATACTCTTTTTAGAAAAAATAGAAACCTGTGGTTTTCACTTTTGCAGGCTTAAGAGACAGAACACTAGTTTTTGATAAATCATATAGAATATTTATTCTGTACATCAAGATGTATTTGTCATTTTGAGGCCCTCTGCTAAGAGCATTGTACAAATACAAATGGTTCTTAGAGTGGTTATCAGGAATTTCCTTGAGTAGTCTCTCTGGAGTAATTTATCCTGGTATGACATTTTGAATAGATTATAGTTTAGTGAAAAGTCAACCACTAACGGGAGCCTGTATATATACTGGCAGACAATATGGTTTCTTAGGTTGTTTTCTAGTAATTTTGTTTCTTTAGCATCTGAGGCCATCAGACCTCAATTATTTACTATTTCCAGAAAGCTCTTCCCTCATAAACTGTATTCTTTCATTTTAAATCTGTGTCTCATATTTGCCCTACTGTTAAGGATCATATTTGGACTAATGTTTTTTTTTTAAGATTATTTATTTATTTATTTGACAGACAGATCACAAGTAGGCAAAGAGGCAGGGAGAGAAAGAGGAGGAAGCAGGCTCCCCGCTGAGCAGAGAGCCTGATGCGGGTTTCGATCCCAGGACCCTGGGATCATGACCTGAGCCGAAGGCAGAGGCTTTAACCCACTGAGCCACCCAGGTGCCCCTGGACTAATGTTTTGATATGCTTTTGTCCTAGTCTTTGTGAAAAGATGAATTACTGCCTATTAGGTTGGTGCTGAATAGTAATTCAGTTAATGTCTTCTTTCTTCCATCCATTTTTCCCTCAATATTCTAGAATATAATTATTATTCAAATCCTAGGACCAGTGGTTTACCTATATGAGTGAACCTATAAAATTTTTATGCATGTGTTATGTAGCTTAATTTTTCACAAATGAGTCTAGGTCTCTACTTTTTTTTAAATTCTGGAATGCATTTTGTATTTCTTGTCAACATTGTCAATAGTTTTGATAGGTGAAACAGGTTTCTCCTGTTATAGTTGTTTTCACAAACAGTAAAATAGCAGTCTCTACCATTTGAAGATATCAGATAAAGTTTTAAAAATTTTTTAAAAATTTATTTATTTGTCAGAGAGAGGGGGAGAGAGCACAGGCAGATAGAGTGGCAGGCAGAGGCAGAGGGAGAAGCAGGCTCCCTGCCGAGCAAGGAGCCCAATGTGGGACTTGATCCCAGGACGCTGGGATCATGACCTGAGCCAAAGGCAGCCGCATAACCAACTGAGCCACCCAGGCGTCCCCAGATAAAGTTTTTAAAAGTTAATTTAATAATAGGTTAGAGAAACCAGTTTGTTTAGCAGTTAGTTTGGTACTTCCCATTTTACATATAAATTTCATTGTTTGCATGCTAATCGTGGTAGAATCTTAAATTATATTCCACTGAGGAGAATTTACTTTTTTTTTTTTAATTTTATTTTTATTTATTTATTTGACAGAGATCACAAGTAGGCAGAGAGGCAGGCAGAGAGAGAGGGGGAAGCAGGCTCCCCGCCAAGCAGAGAGCCCGATGCGGGGCTTGATCCCTGGACCCTGAGATCATGACCTGAGCTGAAGGCAGAGGCTTTAATCCACTGAGCCGCCCAGGCGCCCCGAGAATTTACTTTTTAAAATAGAGTGCTTTAGCAATTTTTTGTAATTTGGAGAATTTCATTTGGAAGAGGGTAATAGTAGATTTAAAAAGTTGTAGTTGGGCTGGGGGATGGGGATGGACAAAAACAGTCATTAAGTTGCAAATAACTAAAAAACGCTTTTTGGTTTTGTGGAAGACAAGGTACAAGGTAGGTAGAACACAGGACCTTAATTCTTGATCTAGTACTGCTGTGAAATTCAGAGAGAAAAAGTGATTTACCAAAAAAACTATTTCTTTTTTTACATAACATTGTTTAGTGGATTAATTATATGAGGAACTGTGCATTGTCTACTTAATCTTATGGGGTAGGAGCTATTATACTATTATTTGCAGTTTGTGGAGGAGGAAATGGCATAGAGAAGGTCAGTAACTTGCTTAAAATCATCCAACTCATAAGAGGCAGGTCTCCTTTGCTTCTAAATCTGCTTCATAGTGACTGTCAATTACTACTCTCTATTGGTGATTCTTTAAATGGGTTGATGGTACTTATCTTGCCTATTTCATAGGGTGGTTATGAGAATTAAGAAAATTAAGATTTACGAAGAAAACACCTGTAAAAGTGCCTGGTGTTTTCGTTTTACTGGATAATTTTTGAGGAGCCAAAGAAATCTTGGAAATATATAAGCTGCTATATTACTTTGTAATTACTAAAATAAGTTGAACAGATATTTGAAAGACTATTATTTGCGTAGTGGAAGACCTATTTTGTGTGGGTCCAGTGGGTCAATGAGTGAAAGAGGAAAGAAGAAATGTAGGAGTAGATTGGATGATCTCTAGGAAAGTAAATTCCTTCTGCAATGAGGAGGAGTATATATTATAACATGAAGTAACTTCTAAGACCCTTGCAACATCGGGAATCTATGAGTCCTGTAATGGGCGACTTTTAACACCTTGAAGTAGCTGGATACAGCCAAGATTTTTGTTTTAGCTTGGATCATCAACAGTCACAGTTCTTTAAATGTTAATTCTTTGCACTTAGGTTGAACGGAAGTATGTAGTTGCCTGGGAAAAGTACCTTTATGTATTTTTGGTTTTCTCCCCCCAAGATAAAAAGGTGTTTTTAAGGGTGTAGTGGGTAAAAAAGGTTTAATAGTATCTGACAAGCTTGTACATCATAGTTTTCATATGACCTTTCCTTAAATTTAGATGTCCTGAGTGTATATTTGCAAAAAGAAAGTTACAGGTATGAAAGGTTGTTTTTAATTGTATGGAGTGTTATGGCTTCATCGCCATAAATTCAGTTTCATTCTCTGACATTGTTTTATTCAGCAGACATTTATAAGGCAGAGTATATGTTCTGTGCTCAAGAAGCACAGGTAAGAGGCTGTTATGATGCTGACAGTCATATTGGAGAAACATAAAGAGTGGAGTTTAGCAAGGATGGGGCAGGATAGAATGTGTTGTATGGGAAAGCTTCAGAGGGTTATGTAACCTGGTCTGGGGTTTCAGGGAAGGCTACCTGAACTATCTGAGTTGAACTGAAAGAAGGCAGGAGAGACATTTTAACTAGATGTACGAAAATTAGAGGTACAAAAATCTGAAATTGTAACTCTTAGTACCTTTGTAGACCCAGTGTAGGCAGCTCCTCATTTCTCTGAATCATTGTAAAATCCCCAAGTAGATGTCATTTTCATAAGTAACTATAAATAAAGGTTTTTTAGCTCTCACTGATAACTTATTTTAAATATAATGCTTGTGGTAGCAGATTAGGAGGAACAATTTAGAAGAGGTGAGATGCTGTGGTATCCGTACATACTGATAACAGGACAGTGAGATTGCTGAGGTGACAGTAGTAAAGAATAGGAAAAACTATTAAAAAAATCCCCAAATCTAAAAACTATAGATAGCATAAGGTAAACAGCCTTACATGACCCAATTAGCTTTTAGGTATCAATTATATTTCTAATAGTATAG
>PISX010028671.1:0-21274 GCA_004024625.1 Mellivora capensis | reverse complement strand
AGCTTCTAGCTTCATTGATACGTTCTACTGTATCTCTAGTTTCTACCTCATTCATCTCTGCTCTAACCTTGATTATTTCCCTTCTTGTGCGTGGAGTTGGTTTAATTTGTTGTTGATTCTCCAGTTCTTTAAGGTGTAGAGACAGCTGTTGTATTCTGGATTTTTCAATTTTTTTGAGGGAGGCTTGGATGGCTATGTACTTCCCCCTTAGGACTGCCTTTGCCGTATCCCATAGGTTTTGGACCGACGTGTCTTCATTCTCATTGGTTTCCATGAATTGTTTAAGTTCTTCTTTGATCTCCTGGTTGATCCAAGCATTGTTAGGCAAGGTGGTCTTTAGCTTCCAGGTGTTTGAATTCCTTCTAAACTTTTTCTTGTGGTTGAGCTCCAGTTTCAAAGCATTGTGATCTGAGAATATGCAGGGAATAATCTCAATCTTTTGGTATTGGTTGAGTCCTGATTTGTGACCCAGTATGTGGTCTATTCTGGAAAAGGTTCCATGTGCACTTGAGAAGAATGAGTATTCTGTTGTTTTAGGGTGGAATGTTCTGTACATATCTATGAGGTCCATCTGGTCCAATGTAAAACTATGAATTCTGTTACGCTGAAAAGAAATGAAATAAAAAAATACATTCCTTAAACATCAATCCACAAAATGTTCCTCTTCAAAAAGTGAACCATCCATACATAGGTATAAAGACCACCACATATGTTATCCCTTCTTGAAATTACTTTGATGTTAGCATATTAAAGGCTCTCAGAAGTCCTGCAATAAATGAACCTGCTTAGTATTGTTTATTGTATTGTGTATTGTATAGTATTGTTATTAGCAAAACCTAAAATTTGAAGTGTTATCTTGACATTTTTGAGCCTCACAGGGCCTCAGAGGTCTAACCAAGAGTCCCCCTATTCCCCTTCAAATATGTCTGCCCATTCACCCAGCAGGAAGGGCTTCCCACCTGGCTAGCTCCCATATAAGGTGGATTAGCTGAATTGTACCCAGTTCTCAGTCTAAGGGGTTTTAGTTTTCTGCCAACCATGAAATTAGTTAAAACAAGCTAATCCCATCCTCTCATAGAAGGGGGTACCCCGTGCCTTGTTACTACAAAGCTTGCCCCTTCTGAGTGCAGTTTTCATGTGGCCCTGCATGTTGTACAGTGTTCTCCTCTCCAAGTATGAGTATATATGACTAGTTAACTGCTGTCAATCTCATCTGTTCAGTGGCAGGTGCTGTGTGTTTGGTCATCTCATATAACTTAGGGTAGGAAATACCTTCTTCACCAACAGGGTGAGTAGGAAATGATCAGAATACATGGTTTCCCTATACTTTACAAAAACAGAACCCTCTTGTTTCTTCTATTGAAATAAGTGTCTCAGATATCCATACACCTATTTAAAGAAATGCTGTTCTGTGTTATTGAGCAAAGACTCTATGGCTAAAGAATTACTAGCACTGATTTTTCTAGACAGCATTCATCAAATCAACAGTAGAAAAAAGCGAAAAGAACAAAACTTTTCATGATAAACTGTTATGTGCAGTAAGCATGGCTCTTGGAATATTAAGAGGTACAATATAGATTGTTATATTCAGGCATCTAAGAGTTATATGATTTGCCTTGAAATTTTCATTTGGGCTTAATATACTAAAAGTTTTATTGCGGCTCAGTCGTGAAGAGTCAATGGGACTTGAAAAGGAAGATGAAATATTAACTAGTCTCTGAAAACACTGATGGGGCTTAGTCAAGGCAGAATGAAGAGCAACCCAGTATGTGTAAGAGCTAAGACACAGTCATGGAAAAGGGTAGCAAGTCTTCTCAGTTTCAAGCTTATTGTGTTTGGAGAACCAAGAATAAAGAAGGATATTTTTATAAAGAGCAGAGTCTTTTGTTAGAAAGAGTATTAAATAAATTAAAAATGGCAGATGTAGAACAATTTGGAAGGAATTATATGACCAATATGGAGTTAAACTTTATCCAGAAAGCAATAGAAGGAACAGGGTGTCAGAGTTCAGAAATAAAGTCCAAAAAAGAGTAACAGCTCTAATTCTTCAAGTAACTGAACACCTGACATTAAAAAAAGATGTAACATAACTAGTGATATTATGAGTACACTATTCCCACAGTCTTTGTGTTCACAATTTCAGTTGTTATGTTAAAATTATGTGAACTCTCACATAATGCCAACTTAAAATTTCCAAATACTTGGAAATTAACAACACTCTTCTAAAAAATTCCATGGGTCAAAGAAGAAGTCTCAAGAGAAATTAGAAAATATTAAGCTGAATAAAATAAAAATATAATATATCAAAACTTGTGTGATACAGCTAAAGTAATGCTTACAGGGAAATTTATGCCATTTAATGCTTACTAGTAAAGAAGAAAGATTTTAAATTACCATTTTAAGCTTTTGTATCAAGAAACCAGGTGAAAAGCAGAAAAAAATATAAGATCAGAAATAAATGAAATAAAAAACGGAATAGAGAAAATAAATGAAAAAAGGCTGATTTTTGAAAAGACTGTTAAAATTAATATACCTGTAGACAGACTGACGAATAGAGATGGTATAAATTATCAATATGAAAAACAAAAGAGGACATATCAGTACAAACTCATAGGCATTATATGAAAAATAAAGAAATATTAACAACTCTATCCAAATGAATTAAACAACTCAGAAAGTATAAGCCATTTTCATGAAAGTAGGAAAAATTGAAATGATGAAGTGAAACTCACCTATGATGAAATAGATAACCTGAGTAGTCCTACATCTACTAAATTTAAAATCTAATAAGTTTAAAATCTTATTAAAAAGAAAACTTTATGCAGAGATCATTTCAGGAATATGACCAAGTATTTATAGAAATAACACCAACTCTACACCAATCTTTTCCATAAAAATAAAGGAACATTTTATTCAGTTTAAACTTTTCTAGTTTCCCTTGAGATTTTCCTCTTTGACCCGTGAATTTTTTAGAAGGGTACTATAATTTGCAAGTACTTGGAGCTTTTCCAGTTGTTATGTTAGAGTTCATATAATTTTAACATAACAACTAAAATACTAAACAAAGATGCTATGAGAAGGGTGTTAACATGCATTCTTTTTAATATTGGGTGTTCATATATTTAAAAAATCAAAACTATATTATATACTTTATGAGTCTGAAAAACCTTAATGCCAAAAACATACAAATATGTTCCAAGTAAAGTAAACTACAGATTAATACCCCTCATGAATGCAGAAAATTTCTCAAAAGATATTAGCCAATCAAATACATCAATATATAACAAGAATAATAAACCATGGTCAAGTAGAATTTTCCCCAGGAATGCAAGCCTGGTTCAATACTCAAAATCAAGCAAGAGTAACTCATCATATTAATAATCTAAGGAAGAAAAAAAACATGAAATCATATCAAATTTGGTAGAAGAGGTATTTGAGAAAATTCGACATCCATTCACAATAAAAATTCTCAGCAAAGCAGTAGGAAAAAAATTTCCTTAGCTTGATAAAAGGCACTTACAAAAACCCACATCTAACAGTGTTTAATGGTGAAATACTGAATCCCCCATCCCCTCAAGTTTGGGAAGAAGGAAGGCATTTTTAATCTCACCACTTCTATTGTTTAATAATATACTTAAAGTCCTTGTCAGTGCAACAAAGCAAGAAAAAGAAAGTGTACAGATGGTAAGTAAACAAGAAAGCTGAAATTGTTCAGAGACTGTAGTGAAAATATCAGGGAATCTACAAAAAAAATCTTGAATTAAAAAGTCAGTTTATCAAGACCACAGATATGAGGTCATCTTTCAGAAATTAATTGTATTTCTATAAGAGAGTAAAGAACAATTGGAGACCCACATTTGAAAAACAGCATCATGTACAAAAATTCTCAAAACCAATTTCAGTATACATCTAGTAAAATATGTTCAGGATCTATATGTCAAAAGTATACAGGGGCACCTGGGTGGCTCAGTGGGTTAAAGCCTCTGCCTTCGGCTCAGGTCATGATCCCAGGGGCCTGGGATCGAGCCCCGCATCGGGCTCTCTGCTCAGCATAGAGCCTGCTTCCCCCTCTCTCTCTGCCTGCCTCTCTGCCTACTTGTGATCTCTCTGTCAAATAAATAAATAAAATCTTTAAAAAAAAAAAAAAAAGTATACAATGTTGTTGAACAAAATCAACAACCTAAATAAGGTAAGAGTCATACCATGGACTGGAAGACTAAAAATACTTAAGATGTCAATTCTTTTCAAATTGATCTGTAGATTAGATGCCATTCCAATCAAAATCCCAACAAGATTTTTTGTAAATATAAGCATATCTAAAATTTATATGTTAAAGAAAAATAATTATAATAACAAATGATTTTGGGGAAAAACAATAAATAGAGAACTCACATTACCCATTTTAAGGCAAAACAAAACCACACAAATTAAGAATATGATATGTGAAAAGTTATATATCCAGAGGTCAATAAAATAGAATATGGAACTCAGGAACAGACCTACCCAAATACCTACAATTGGTTTTTTACAATGGTGCAAAAGCAACTCAATTGAGTAAGAATAGTGTTTTCAACAAACAGCATTTCAACAAATAACATTTGCATATTGGACAACAATATGCAAAAGCATGAACCTATATCTCAACCACATGCTCTATACAAAAATAAAGTCAAGATTATCTTGAGTTACAAGATACTTGAATTAAATCTTCAGATACAAAAAAATTAATTCAAGATTATGGATCTTAAAGTAAAACATAGAACTATACAACTTTTAGAAGAAACCCAGAGAAATTAAAATGAAAAATGTTTGCTCTTCAAAAGACACTAAGAATGAAAAGGGATACTGTACACATGAAGAAAATATTTGTAAATCAATAAATCATTTATCTAACATAGGACTTACAACCAGAATAGATAAAGAATTCTGAAAATTGAATGTAAGAGTATAGCACAATTTTTAAAAGGTCAGCTGCCCAAGTTGATGTACAGATGGCAAATAAGCACATATAATGATGTTCAACATCTTTAGCCATTAGGAAAATGGAAAATTTATAGCACTATAAGATATTACTACAATTAGAATAGCTGAGTCTTTTTTTAAATGAGAGTACCAAGTGTTAATGAGAATATGAAGCAACTGGAACTCTCATTGCTGGTAGGAATGCAAAGTGGTACAGCTGGTCTGGAAAAATAGTTTGACAATGTGTTCTAAAGTTGTACATATACTTACCAGATGATTTAGCAATCCCTCTTTTAGTTATTTCCCCCAGAAAAATGAACACTTAACTCTCTTAAAAACATCTATACCCAAATGCTTATGGTATCTTTACTCATACTTGTTGAAAAATGGAAAAAAGTGTCCTTCAATAGATGAATGGGTAAGTAAACTGTAGGCACAAAGGAATACAACTCAGCAATAAGCAAGAACAAACTGTTAATACACAAAAGAATGTGGATGAATTTCAAAGGTATTATGTCAAGTTAAAAAAAAACAGTGTCAAAATTTTACATACTGAGATTCCACTTATATAACATTCTGGGAAAGACAAAATTATAGTGAAAGAGATCAAAGATTGCCAGAGGTTCTAGTGGAGGGAGGGCTTGACTATAAAGAGACAGCATGAGAGAGTTTTCAGGAGTGATAAAAATATTTTGTATTCTGAATGTGATGTTGGTCACAAGAATAGGCATATATATTAAAACTCAGAGTTATACATCAATAAAGAATATTCTATGCAAATTTTTTAAATAATGATTTTTAAAATACCAGAAATTATTGAACCCAGCCAGTTGCCTTGAATAGCTAAATAGAGAAGAGGCATATTGGTTAGAAAGAAAGGCATTGTTTTTCATGCATAGACTAATAGGAAGATAACTTGAAAGAGCAATGAAGGGAAAAAACAGCTTTTGTCATAACACACATTACAACCACTCATTGTATGAATTAAGACAGGGCTTGGGGGAACAAAACAAAAACAAACACAAAAAAAATCCCCATAGTCCTGTTTTACCCACTCCAAGAAGGAATGGGCAGCAGGCAGTGTTAGTGGAGAGAAAATTTGGGAGAGAAGGGATTATAATAAATTATCAGTTCCCTGGTTCTATACCATGGTCTTAACTCTCATGAATGTGGTGTTGCTGCATTCAAATGACTTGAAAGTGGGGAAATTATAATGAAAGGAATATAAACTTGTGCATTTGGTTCTAATATAATCAACTCATTTACTTGCTCGGGGGGTCCTATTAATCAAGTGAATCAGTAAATACTTATGGAGCACCTACAATTTACTAGATGGCAATACAGTCACTAGGAATAGAAAAGTGAGTAAGATAACGGCTCTAGTCTCAGGAGCTTATAGGCTAATGTATAACAGGTAGTAAGTGCTGCTCTGAAGAATATGGTAGAGTCAGGGAAAGGGAGAAGGATGGGCAGGTGGTAATGTTGCCATTTGGAGTGATCCTGGAACACCTCTCATAAAGTGATACACAAGAGCAACCTAAATGGGGCCAGTAGGAGAAGCAAGGACTTATCTGGTAGGAGATTTTCAATCTGAGGAAACAAAGAGCAAAGGTTAGAGGAAAGTTTGTGCTCAACAGGTCCTAAGAGCAACAAGGAGGCCAGGGAAGTGGGAGTGAAGAGAGTGAAAAAGAAAGGGAGAAGAAATGAAGCCAGAGAGTAGGTAGGCATCACATCCAGTAGGACATTGAAGGCCATAGTAAGGACTGGATTTTTCTCTCTGATATTGACCATGAGGGTTTTTAGCAGAGGAGTGACATGATCTGAGTTATGTTTTGAAAGACTCATTTTGAACAATGTGTGGACACCAATCTCCAGCAGAGTAAGAGTAGGAGAAGGGAAGCCAGTGGGGAGGTGGTTTCAGCAGCCTACTTAGACCACAGTGGTAGCAATGCAAGCAGTGCAAGATTTCAGGTTCTGTCATCCACTTCCAGTTTGTGGGTTTTTTCCCCACAGTTCTTGGATACCATCTGGGTATTCTACAATTACCTCAACTCTGACACTATCTACAGGGAGATAGCATTGGATCCTATGGATAAAGGCATCAGTCCTACAAAACTCACTACTTCAGATAGCAATCACAAGCCCAGGTTGTCATGTGTGCTTCTGACTAGTTAGGTATACCTAAGAGGTTCCCATGACACCCCCCCCCACCCCAATTGGGTTAGATTAATTTGCTAGAATGGTTCACAGAACTCAGGAAACCAGTTTACTTATTAGATAACTGGTTTGTAATAAATGCATATGACTCAGGAGCAGCCAGATGGAAGGGATACAGAGGGCAAGGTGTGAGGAAGGACATGGACCTTCTATCCCTCTTCTAAAAGAGACAGTCTCCCCAAATCTCCATGTGTTCACCAACCCAGAAGCTCTCCAAACCCCATTCTTTTGAGTTTTTATGGGACTACATTATATAGGCATGATTGATTAAATCATTGGACCCTGGTGATTGATTTCAACCATCAGCTCCTCTCCCCTCTCTTCTCTCAGGAGGTCAGGGAGTGGGACTGAAAGTTCCAACTTGCCAATCACATGGTTGGGTCCACTGGCAACCAACCCCCATCCTGAGGTGCTTTTCAAAAATCACCCTATTAACATATAAAGGACACCTTTGTTGCTCTCATCACTTAAGAAATTCCAACAGTTTTAGATCCTCTGTGCCAGGGATGAAGACCAAAGATTTGTATTTCTTATTATAAATCACAAGATCACAGGTTAGTTACATTTGCATGTATTGCAAAGTTGGATGCAAGAAAAGCTCTGTGATATTGGACATGGTGTGTATGTGGTAGTGGTGGGGCTCTAGATGGATTTCAAGGTTTGAAACCTAGCTTGAGCTACAAGGGAGCCATTTTCTAAAAATTGTTGTTGACATACATTATTGTATTAGTTTCAGATAAAAAACACAGTGATTTGACATTTATAGACATTATAAAGACAGTAAGTTTAGTTCCCATCTGTCACCATACAAAGTTATTACAATATTATTAACTCTATCCCCTATGCTATACTTTACATCTCTGTGACTTACTTATTCTATAACTGGAAATTAGTACCTCTTAATCCCCTTCACTTATTTTGCCCATCTTCCTCCCTGCCCTCCCCTCTGGCAACCACCAATTTGTTCTCTGTATTTGAGTGTTTCTGTCTTGTTTATTGTTTAGTTTTTCAGATTCCACATATATGTGAGATCATACAGATTTGTCTCTCTGTTTGACTTACTTTACTTAGCATAATACCCTCTAGGTCCAACCATGTTGTCACAAGTGGCAAGATTTTAAGTATTTTTATGCTAATATTCTGCCATATATAGAGATAGATAGATAGATATAACTCCCATCTTCTTTATCCACTCATCTATTTTTAAGATTTATTTTTATTTATTTGACAGAGAGAGAGGGAACACAAGCAGGGGGAGTGGGAGAAGGAGAAGCAGGCTCCCCACTGATCAAGGTGGGTCTGGGTCACCAGGACCTGCGGATCTTGACCTGAGCTAAAGACAGATGCTTAATGACTAACCCACCCCGCCAGGTGCCCCTATCCGTTTATCTTTTGATGGACACTTAGGTTGCTTTCATATCTTAATGTTGATAAAATAATGTAATAAAAATGTTGAAATGAACATAGGGGTGCATATGTCTTTTCAAATTAGGGTTTTTGTTTCCTTTAGATAAATACCCCAAAAGTTGGCATTACTGTATTGTATGGTAGTACTATGTTTAATGTCTTGATGAATCTCCATACTATTTTCACAGTGGCTGTACCAATTTACATTCCTACAAATAGTGGGAATTATGTTCAATCTGACAGAAGTGGGAATAGAGAGAAATTTGTGCAAAAAAATATCATGGGTTGATTTTTAGATGACCTGAAGTGATAGGAGAATAATAATTAGAGATGTGGGCCTAACACTAAGTAGAGGGTGTGAGAATATGAAAAATTGAGACTTTGGGATAATAATAATAATAATAATATCAAAAGCAAATATTTGTTCCATCCTTACTCTGTACCAAGCATTATTCTTGGACTTTCTACATGTATTATTTAATTTAGGTTTAACAATTCCACAGGTTAAGAGCTCTTATTGTCTTTATTTCAAAGGTGAAGAAGTTGAAGGGCAAAGAGGTTAAATCCCATCTGCCAGGATTCCAGCTGTGGCGTTTGACTCTAGAGTCCCTATTCTTACACAGGGACTGTGTCCTGGGTTATGTTAGTTGAATATAAAAGCTTATATTCAAAACAACACACAAAATAATGGTAGCATATCCTTTACGTTCAGTCATTAAATTTGTTTTTTTAAAGCTTTCTTAACTGGGGTGCCTGGGAGGCTCAGTCAGTTAAGCGTCTGCGTTTGGCTCAGATCAAGCCCCACATGGAGCTCCCTGCTCTGCAGGGAGTCTGCTTCTCCCTCTGCCTCTGCTGCTCCCCACAACTCATGCTCTCTCTCTCTCTTTCTTTTCCTCTCTCTCATATAAAATCTTTTTTTAAAAAAAGCTTTCTTAATCAGGTATAAACTTCTAAACTTATTTTTTAATTTTAAACCTGCTCAAGGTGGGGTCTGAAAACAGCACTGTTAAATTTGGAATAAACTTAGAGCTGCTGACAACTGGCCATGCAATGTGTCAGAGCCCTGAGATGGAAGCTCTCTGGTGAGGAACCAGCCCGCTAAGAAATCTTCTTTTTTTAAGTTTATTCTAATATATGGAAAACATTATGTCACTCCTATTGGATCTCAATAAAAAAATCAAACACTATTTCACTCAGCATAAATAAGTCAAGCAGAGAAAGTCAATTATCATATGGTTTTACTTACTTGTGGAACATAAGAAGTAATATGGAGGATAATAGGAGAAGAAAAGGAAAAGTGAATTGGGGGAAATCAGAGGGTGAGATGAACCATGAGAGACTGTGGACTCTGAGAAACAAACTGAGGGTTTTAGAGGGGAGGAGGTGGGGGGATGGGTGAATCTGGTGGTGGGTATTAAGGAGGGTAGGTATTGCATGGAGCACTGGGTGTGGTACATAAACAGTGGATCTTGGAACACAGAAAGAATTTTTAAAAACTAAAAATAAAACGCTATTATTGTGAAAGAAAATCCTTTTAACAGGATTGGGAGCTGAACTGGAGAGAAGAAATAAATTTCAAAAGAAAGGAAAGTACCATTCAGAGGCAAAAAAAAGTCCAGAGCAGGTTAGGAAGGAAAGTAGCAATCCTCTTATGCCAGGATGAACAGGAAGTTTAGTTCCTTTATTGACTGAAAGAAACTCCTGAGAAGTAAGGACTGCCATAAATCCCCTCCCACAACATAGATAAACCTTGCTAAGCTAGCTTTACTTTTCCATTTATTTCTTCCATATATTTATCTTCCCACAATTTACCACCATTGAAAGCCAAGAACACCTTTCCATCAATATGTCACATGTCCACAATCTTTTAGTCTTTGTTGAAATGGCATATCAGTTCTCAGGCCTATCCTCTTCTTGGGGTCTTCACTTCTTTCATCAGAAGGCCCCCTCCTCATGTACAGATTAACATCAAATAAGATTTGTATGCTTTTCTCCTGTTAATCTTTGTCAAATTGTCAGAGTCCCAGGTAACAAACCTAAGAGGTAGAGGGAAAAGTTTTTCCTCCCCTACACCTGCTAATTGTATTCAATTGAACTCATACATTTAGCTAATTCTTCAATGAAGATAAAGACACAAAATTTTAGGGAACAGAGTTTATAACAATGTTGCCATTAATAAGGTTAATTCAGTTTGTTGGAGCAAAGTGATGCATTTGTTCCCCAAAGGGGCAACTTCAAACAGAGACAACCAATCCCTCAAGGAAGATGCAGCCAGTGTGGGCTACTAGACATGGATGTGAGCTGTTTTCAATGTTGTTGATAGTAGAACTTCATCTCCACTCTTGGAAAATCAATGTAGGTCAACAGCAGATGTGTGTAGCAGATCAGCTATTCAGACACAAAATACTCTTAAGAAATTGCTCTAAGAAGAGGGATATCCTGGTTTAGAAACAGTATCTTTGAAGTTGGCCCGTGAACCAGAAGGAATAACCTTGAACACATTTGTTTGGATAAATAAATATTTGAGTAAATAAAAACTCTCTCTGAGCAAAAAATAGTCAACACACAAGAAGTGGAACTTTCAGAAGCCAATTCAAAGATCTGATAAATATCCCAGCGTGGTAGGAAGCTGGTGATATTCTGTTACTTTAATTTATCTCTTCTGAAGGCAGAGGGATGCCAAGTTATCATCTGGTTAATGCCAGTTCCTTCTTTATCAAAGTTAAAAAGATGACGTAAAGGATTATTACAAACTTTTACATCATTGTCACTCAAACGCACTTGAGTAAAGAATACTAAAAATATTTTTCTTTCTTTCTTTTCTTTTCTTTAAATGACTTAAAAGTCATTTATGGAATTAGGAAGGACTTATGTCTTATTGAAGGGACACACTAGACAAGCAACTAATTAAAAAATTCCAAATATTTATTAAGGATACAGAAAGTCAATCTTTTTTTTTAAAGATTTTATTTATTTATTTGGCAGAGAGAGATCACAAGTAGGCATAGAGGCAGGCAGAGAGAGAGAGAGGGAAGCAGGCTCACCGCTGAGTGGAGAACCCGATGTGGGGCCCGATCCCAGGACCCTGAGATCATGACCTGAGCCGAAGTCAGCAGCTCAACCCACTGAGCCACCCAGGTGCCCCCAGAAAGTCAATCTTAATAAACCAACCAATCACATCTGATTCCCTCTTCCTCCAAACCTCCCTCACAAAAAAGACATAGAAACCACATACATGTATTTTCCCCAACTTTTCATAATAATTATATCAAGTAATTGTATCAAAAATTTAGCAGAACAGAGCTATGCTGCAGCAAGAAATTAATGTCTATAATACTTAAGGACTACTTACTGTTCTCCCTAGATGTTTGTATAAATACAGACTAAAAATCCTAGGCCCCTATTTTATTCCCAGATAAACTGAGGGGAAGAGTAGTAATTTAGAATAACATGCCTGCCACCAATCTAAACAATTAATGGCAGGAAAGATTTGTCAAAGAGTATTTCTAATCATCCTTCTGAAGAACAAACTTTCATTGGTTTGTCATTCAACATTCCTGTTGCCATTTGCCTAAACATGTTTCATAAACCTATATGTAGAATATAAAGGAAAATTTACTACTAGAAAGATGGTGTAAATATCTGAATATATACAAATAAAATTCCTCCAACTGAATGAAAATGAATTTTTTTTCTATTTCTTGTAAAAATTCAAATCAAAACCCTAATATTTAGCTTAATTTGTGAGTCATACCTCCACAGTTTTACTATGGCAATTATAACTGGAGATCCCAGGTCCATTTTGATAATCACTGTCACTTCTTCCCAGGTAGATTCTGGCCTCCATAAGTAAATAGTTCTACTCTGATCCCATCCTTAAAGTTGGTTCAGGCAAGCCCAACCGCCTGTATTCCACAACTAATAAATCTCACAAAGTTCATGGAAACTCCATCTACAAAGCATCTCATCTCTAAAGCTGGGCTGCAGACAAATTTTTTATTTGCAATTAATTGTCTCCAGCTGTTGGAGAGCAACAAAAGAACACTCCAACTTAAAGCATCAAATGAATATTTTTCATGCCCTATCGGATACAAAGTTCATTTTGCTCATGTGAACCCCACAGAATGGGAAACAGCATTAAAAAACATTTACTGTAACAGCTCTATGGGAGAAGAGTGAGGCTCAGATAGTGTGAGTTCTAGACCCAAGGTCAGATTTTTAATAAGTGGTTGATCCAGAACATACTCTGAGACTAGAGATTTTGTGTAGTATATGTTTTTCAAACATTAACATTTTTCCACTTCCTTAAGGAGGAATCCTAACTACTATGACCTACCCTCAATTGTACATTGCAAAGAAATGTGTGTATGTGTGTTGGGTGGGCACAGGGAAAAGTAGGTGAGGGAAGAGGGAAAGAATAAAGCAAGAGCAGCACGAATAAAGCTAAACCCTAAGACGCATGTTAGCCAATAGGTACGTGTTCTATCAAATTATTTCCCAGAGCTACTAAAGGAAAAAACAACATGGCTAGTTTGTTCTTCCTGCTCTCACTGCAACCTCCCATGGAAATGATGTCATGCAATGAATCGGACAAAGGATGAGCAGCTGGAGGGAAAAACAAGAGAAAGAGATTGGAATCCATAAAGTGCAACCCCTCAATTATTGAGCTTTGACTGCAGGATTACATTCGGAGAGTACTGGAATGCCATCAAACTTTTAGTTGATAGAGTCAGGAATTAGTAATGTAAGCATTTTGCTCACTATCATAATCATAAGGTACCAGGTAACAACTAATCTTGTCTCTGGAAACCTTTTTTGGGTACTGAGACACACCCCTCTCATTAAGAATCACGAATAAGTGGAGACACCCACCAAAACCATGGGATCACTACAGGTCACTTGGTATACAATAAGAAGCACTGTGCCTTCCATTTATAGCCTCATCTCTTTCTTCCAGCCACTTGGCAGCAGCACAGTTGAGCCATGAGATTACTTGAAGGGATCAAAGGCAAATCCCCACACTGCTCTCCAGCACAGAACCACTGTGAAATTATGGTAAATTATGTCAGCACCTCTCCATGTTTTTCCAAGTTCTCATCTGTAAAATATTAACTGTAATCTGTGAAATGCAAACCCTACATTTCCTTGTGTTTTAGAACATAATGACGATGTGTGAGATCATGGCTACCCACATGGCATGGTGATTGTGGTGCCTCTGGATGGGAATCTGTCATCCTGGCCTGTGGTGATAAGGCCCGTGGCTCTTGAAAGGATCCCCAGTCCTAGCCCTCCACAACTCTTGCTGGCAGAGACTGCCTGAAGGCCCATAAATGATCACACACACACACACACACACACACACACCCCCAGACTGAGCTTTGTACACGTGCTGAAATAGCCTGTGTGTTTCTTATCCTGAGACTTCACACATCCTGCTGCCTTTACTTCCCATGCTCTCTCCTCATTCAGGCCCTGGATGATTCCTCATCACCCTCTAGAATTCATGTCAGAGCCAAACTCTCCATTAGGCCTGCTCTGTTTCCTCCAGAGCTTGACCAGGGCTTTTTTAAGGCCTTTTGTAGAATCTTTATGCATAAGTCTCCAAGCCCTTAACTTTTATATTGAAATTAGATGTTTATGTGTCTGTTGTCTTCAACTACATTATCTCAAGAATCTAGCACTTAACTGGTACCCAGTGAATGAGATAATAAATGAATGGTGAGTGAGTGAGTGGATTTGGCACAGAAACAATTACTTGAGGAGAGATATTATAGAAATCTGGGATAGGCTGACTTTAATCAGAAAATTTCCAGATTCAATGCTTTGAACAATTTTTTTAAATATGTATTTATTTGTTTTAGAGAAAGTTGATGGGGGGTACACAGGGAGAGGTAGAGAAAGTCTTAAGCAGACTCCTCACTGAGCATGGAGCCCAAGATGGGGCTTGATCCCGTGACCCTGAGATCACCAACTGAGCTGAAACAAAGAGTCGAATGCTCAACTCACTGCACCACCATCCTTTGAACAATTTATCCACCATCTAGTGAAAACAGCAAGCTTTGGTGAAACTGACACCTACATGCTTATTAGCGTGTGGAACCCACACATCCTTATACACACACATAAATCCCGTTTCCTGGGAAACCCTGTATGGTTATCAGCAGTCTTTGCTTTTATACACATGTCCACAGACCACGCAACTACTGTGAAGTATGTAACACATAGATAAAAGTAGCAAAATGAATTGGAATTACCCTCACCCCACAGCCTGGGGAGCCACTACTTTTGAGCTGAAATCTGTGACCCTCTTCTTTCACATTGTCCACACTTTCTTCATTCTGAAGAAATCTCTTACTCTGCTTCCTTGCTTGAGAATTTACTTTTAGCTTCAGAGCTCCTCATATGAAGTCTTAACTGAGGGTTTTTTAATTCTACTTCCTTGGCAAACCTGCTTCTTCCGCAAAATGCTTACTTATCGGGTCCAAGAAACCCTTTAGCCAAGAATCATAAATTTTCAGTATTTCTTGGGCTCTTTTTTGTTGAGATACCAGAGAATTCACTTCCCATTCTCATCATTCTTATACAAGAGGCCCTCCAGGCAATTTCAAATTATGGATTTTCTTACATGTGAGAACATTTAGGAATCCCCCCCCCCTTTTTTTGGTCAGTGTGATCATTTGGTACAAATGGTGGCCAAATGGAATAAATACAAGTGTGACAATAACTGAATTGTTGATTTCACCCACCTTCCCAGGAGAGAACCCACCCACCTCTGGCTGCCCTGGACTCACCATGGTCTAAAAATAGCTGGGAGATCAAGATCACATTCTTTCATCTATGAAAGTATACCCATTAGGTAAGACTCCCATTTTCCAATAAGACAAACTCACTTCAGACTCTATAAAGCAAAACAGCATGCTTATGATTAAGATATTAGGGTCAGAGACTGAGGGAAGGACTGTGGTTAATCTTCAGTCTCAACTGGGACCAGACTCATCTGACGTCAGGATTTTCTCTCCTTCTCATCTCTCTACATTTTGATGTGTCTGGATTATTCATTCTGTCCACAGTCAGCCCTCTCTGATTCTTCGGTCAGCTTAGCCATCATCTGGCCCTGACCTTTGTATCATAAGTTGAAGGCACCCAAAAGAGGCTGAATTCTTTTCTTTTTTCCTTCCAAAATTCTTGAGGTTTTTTTTTTTTTTTTTCAATTAACCTTGAATCTCATGTCCACCTGTGGTCAAATAAATGATGGCCTCAAAGTGGGGTCACCTTACTAATAGTCATATGAACAGATTGAGGAGGGAAATTTTTAAAGGGATGCTGGATTCAGATTTCTGCTGGTCTTCATTATAGTAGTTGTTGATGTATCTTGGACAAAACACTGTCTATCTCTGTGTGTCTCAGATATAACTAAAGTATATTGTTAGTTATATTTTATCTTTCTCCCTTGACCTTGCTTATACCTAGCCTATTCTCCCCCCTCCCCCACACACATACACACACACTTGATGCACAAAGAATCCCATATACAGGCTGGAGAGCATGTCTTAGGAAATTACTGATCTGGATCATGAGATAAATGTTTTCAAGTGAAATTTTTTTCCTAAAAATGTGAGCAAATGAAGTTCATTTGGGAATGTTAATCCTTGATCTCTAGGCTAGTTGAATATTTTGTTTAAAACTTCATTACAATCTTATCTTGCCTCCAAAGCTGACTTCATTATTTCTTTTGTCAAATATGCCTAAAAGCTGATAGAATAGTGTTTGTGATTTCTGGAATCTTCTCTCAATATTCTTGTTTCTTATCTCAGTATCCTCTGTCGCTGGAACAACTTCCATTAAGTCTTCTCTGTGCACAGTTTACCCAACCAGAGTTAGAGATAGGTGTGGCAGAATATTTGCTACCACAGCAGGACCACCGGTGAATAATGCTTTATGTTAAGGGTGGGCTTACGTTGGTGACATATTCCTTTATTCTCAAATAGATCATTTGTGAATATAGGAATACAGCTTTTATTATAATTCAGGTCCTCTCATAAGACAATAGTTCACATGGGAAAGCATGGAGGATATTCAGGGGTTGAGGGAGTTGTGCTGGAAGCAGGGAGAAAAACAATGGTATTCAGCCAGGCAGGGGAGAGATGTAGATCTAATAATGTGATACTTACAGTAATTTTTCCTGCTGTTCTAGTTGTGGCTAAGACCCCAAAGTCTGAGATCATTACATTAGATGCCAAGTCTGATCACATGATGAGAGGTCACTAGACCACCTGCAAGTCTCTTACTTAGAGAATGCACAATGAGTTCTTTACAGGGCTAGCCCACCACCCGCCTCCAGACTGTGTGAGATGACAAATCACTCACCATGGAGCCTGAAGAAAGAGCAATTAGGAATCCCTTGAAGATCAACGTGACTGGGCCCTCTGTTTTCCTCCCCTAATAAGCACAGGGATATGCTCCATATGAAGGTGGAGCTTCCAGAGAGCTACAGCTTGTACCTGCTCCCTGGAATCTGAAGGACCTAGGACTTGTGTCTAGCTCAGATCACTGAACTGTGAAGGTAGCTGTCTGGATGGCTGCCTCAAGATGGCAGAGGAGGAGAGGTGGAAACTCTGTGGTGGCAGAGTTAAGAGGAAAGGCAATGCAGGTTCTGTGAGCCTGATGAGAACCCTACCATGGAGACCCAGGCTAAGATCTTGAGAGGAACTCTACCCAAGAGGACTACTTGAAAGGTGAGTTGAATTCAAAAAGGGGTGAATCACAAGAAATAAGAGTCAAACAAAGAAATCATAAGCAACCAACTGGAGAAGGAAGGACACACCTAAGATAAGATAACCCCATTGATCGGTTCAGTCTTTTAAAAGAGGGTTCCCTAAGGGAAGAGGGAACCACAGGGTTCCCTAAGAAAGTAAGAATCAGCTCTTGGAATCCATGAGACCCAAAAGGCAATTTTACCAGATAAGGAAAACAGTGCTTGTTCCTCACCTTTCTTCTCAACTTTTTAACTAGAATTTTGTATAGTTACCAAAATAACAATCCCTGAGGAAGTAGGGCCAGAAAGAGAAAACAATCAATGGTGCCCTTCCTAAAGAGGCTTCCCTGACTGAGTCTGGCTCCATGTGTGAATGAAATCAAGATCTGAAGGTTGACATTACACTGACCTGGAATTTGGTACTTGGAAAACAAAAACCATTTTGTTTTTCACCTAGTAGCAATTAGAAAATACTAAGAACTGCCTGAAATTGCATCCAGGAAATGGGTGTGAAGGGATAATGATGAGAAAGAAGAGTTTCTACTTGTCTCTTCCCCAGTTCTGTCTGTCCAGTTAATTGGTTACACTGCAGATGACTTATTCATCCCCTGCCTGCATTTTTATAGTCTCCTACAGCTCTTCAAGGACGTTCTAGGAGTTGTGCTTGCACTCCTAGGGCTTATCCCCTACATGCAGAAAAGGATGGAGGTGTCCCCCTAATAATTGTTTGGAAAGTAGCAAATACTAAATAATATCTGGAAGCAATTTCAGAATACCTCCATTAAGAAATTATCTCAAGTTGTCACCTATGTCTTTATCTGGATTTCCAGTGCCATGATCTAAATAATCTTTGAAAGATCAATTTAAAATAGACCACCAAAAAAACTTCATTCCAGATTTTCCAATGCTCTGTTTGAACCATCTTGAAGTTAAAGGGGGACTACACCCCGACCCATTCATGACTCAAGGGTTTAATTAACAATACCTAAATTTGCATAATCTTTGGGGACAGTCACGTCAGACTGCTGACATGGAGCTAAGACCTCTAATCTTTTTTTACAAGTGACTTTACTGAACAGAGTAAGCCCCATTTGAGGACACAAATGTTTATCTTTGTATTTGGTTCTCTTAAATGCTACTTCTTTCTTGGCTCAGTACAGTCACAACTTTTGCCTCTTAATTATGACTTATTTTCTCTCTAGAATACACTAATCCCCCAGAAGAGAAGCATTTAACTCGTGTCTCAGCCTGGCCTTAATTCACCTCTAAGATAAAGAGGTGATCGCCAGGTTAGTGAATAGGAAGCACACCCAAGAATGGACCTGAGTATCTGGCTCAAAACTTCACTAGCTGTGCAACCATGGGCAAGGTACTTCATCTCTCTGGGTTTTTCTTCCTCATCTGAAAAAGAGGATTAGTGTGTACCTCACAGTGTTCCTGTAAAGATCAAGGAAGGTGTTACATGGGCAGCAATAAACTACCACTTGGCCTTTTACTATGAAACTCTCTCTTCATCCAAAGGACTAGGCACCAATTTCAAGGATTTTATTTATTCATTCATTCATTCATTCATTAGAGAGAAAGAGAGTGCAAGCAGGGTGAGGAACAGAGGGAGAGAATATCAAGCAGACTCCCCGCTGAGCACGGAACCCAGCACGGGGCTCAATATCCTGACCCTGAGATCATGATTTGCACCGAAATCAGGAGTTGGAGACTTAACCGACTGCACCACCCAAGCATTCCTAAGCACAATTTTAAAATTTAATCTCATTTGGAGAATCTGATGATTTAAATTTGGGCCTCAGAAATTCTGGTAATGAAGTTCTTGAATTTTGTAATGATTTCCCCATTCCCTGAGGCAGCATGTGGACTTCTCAGAGATTGGCAGGGAGCTCCAGTGTGCAAATATCTCTGACTCTTCTATCCTTTTTATGACTCCTGATGGCCAGATCACCAACACCTAAGAGTCATATGAAACATGAGGAGAGGGGATCTGGGATTTCCAAATTGCCATTCCCAGGAATTTAACCTCTTGTCTTTCTGATGCCCATGGTCTTAGGTGTGGAGACTAGATGCTCGGCCCTGTTTCTGTTCTTGAGCTTTGGTGATTCGAAGAGCACTACTTCTTTTATTTTTCTTAAGTAAAGGAGAAAAAAAAAAAAAGAAAGAAAAGAAAAGAAAGAAGGGAAAAGGGGGAGAATGAGGTTATTGCATTTCTCCACATCTACCAAAGCAAAACCAATGAGTCCCCTTCAAGCATTTCTCAAATGCCCCAAGGCTAATTCACAGGAACTCACAGGAAGTTTTTGCACTCTCTGCTCTCTCTGATTCAGCACTCCCACCCTCAGGGAGGATTCCTAACCTCTTCCCTGCCTCCCATAAACCCCCAGGCAGTACCTCCATTCTTGTGGTTTTCCACTCCTATGGCCTGATCCTCCCACTCAGGCCCTGAAGCTAGGATGTACATACTCTGCCCACTCAGTGAGGCTCTAGGGTCCTTGCATTGCACAAAGAGTCATATGTTCTCTGGTAACCGGAGCAAGTGTCCTTTACTCCAGGTTGAGGTAGAAGCATTTTTACCTTACATTTAATGAAAATGTTTATTCTGTTTTTATGCACCTTATCTTCCTCCCTAAAACTTAAAGTGAACTCATGATTACAGACCCAAGGAAAATCATCAGATGCCATGTTTTAATGAGAATCCCTTCATTAAGATGTTGCAATGGGGTCATCATACCTGGATACAATAATAGGACCTACTTTGCTGGGTTGTAGGTGATAGGGGTTAAGTACTCAGGTCTTGGCACAAAGTGAGTGCTCAATAAATCTTACTACTGTTATTATTTTTTATTACTGTCATAACCTCCCTTATGTTTTCTCCTAAAAAATTTCTCTTGTCCCCAGCAAGTTAACTTCTGTGGCCTGCCTCCCTGATTTTTCCAGATGTCTCTGAGTGGCTCTGGTAAATTGATCTCCTCTTCCCTGCCCCAGCCCAGAACAAATGAGACATAAGTCCAAGATGGGGGCATATGGACATCCAGAATTTTTTTTTTTTTAATTACAGATAAAGGCTGTGTTGGAAGATGCATCTAAAGGTGAGAAAAGAATGGGCTGTTCACTCCAGACTATGGGCACCGGGTGCACTGACAATGATATTGATGTGATAATGACAGTGATGGTGACCACAGAGGTTTAACTGTGGAAGCAGCTATCTCTTTATCTCTACTTTATGAACCATGTTGGCACACAGTTTAAATGCTTTTAAATATATGTTCCATGTGGGAGATTAGAAAACCTATTTATTTATTTTTAAAAATATTTCATTTATTTGACATATCAGATAAAGGGCTAGTGTCCAAAATCTATAAAGAACTTATCAAACTCAACACCCAAAGAACAAATAACCCAATCAAGAAATGGGCAGAGGACATGAACAGACATTTCTGCAAAGAAGACATCTAGATGGCCAACAGACACATGAAAAAGTGCTCCACATCACTCGGCATCAGGGAAATACAAATCAAAACCACAATGAGATATCACCTCACACCAGTCAGGATGGCTAAAATTAACAAGTCAGGAAATGACAGATGCTGGCGAGGATGCGGAGAAAGGGGAACCCTCCTACACTGCTGGTGGGAATGCAAGCTGGTGCAACCACTCTGGAAAACAGCATGGAGGTTCCTCAAAAAGTTGAAAATAGAACTACCCTATGACCCAGCAATTGCACTACTGGGTATTTACCCTAAAGATACAAACGTAGTGAAGGGGCACATGCACCTGAATGTTTATAGCAGCAATGTCTACAATAGCCAAACTATGGAAAGAACCTAGATGTCCATCAACAGATGAATGGATAAAGAAGATGTGGTATATATACACAATGGAATACTATGCAGCCATCAAAAGAAATGAAATCTTGCCATTTGCAAC
>PISX010028670.1:0-21206 GCA_004024625.1 Mellivora capensis | reverse complement strand
TCAGAGGGATTTGGGCCTCACGCTCCACTCCACCTTGGCCTCCCTGAAATAAGAAGCGAGGGCCGGGCCCTCCAGAGCTTGTGGGGGACGGAGAGGGAGCTGACCAGAGTGCTGGCGAAGGGCCACGGGACAGTGGACGGGTCCCAGCAGGCGCCCCCTCTGCTTCCCAGCCTGCACAGGGCTGGAGTCTTCCTAAAGAGGACACTGGGCAAGGACAGAAGAAGAAAAGGTGGAAGTGTACAGCGACTGGTCTAGACTGGTAAGGGAAGGGGTTGAAGAAAGGAGAGAGCTCGCACACTGGGAGAAACGGGGAGGATCCCCGATGGTCCGTTTCGGGACTGTGACTTGGGACACTGGGCACGTCTCCTCCTCCACGTTCTAGCCCACCACATCTTGCACCGTCGCTCAGAAAGAAGGCCCTGGCAGAGCAGTGGCAGCCCGGGGGGTCGTGGGCGTTTACATGAGGCAGGCCGGGAATGGCCCTGCTGGAATTCAGAACCCCCCCTCCCACCACCCACCCTCCGAACCTCTTTCCCCAAAGACATGCTATGTTCCCTTGAAGCAGTCCACTTCTGTTCTCAGTAACAGTGATAAAGACTCACCTAAACACACTTTACTTAGGCAGGGTAGCTCATCTTAATCCAACAAACTTTGTATGTTAACAACAACTTTTTTAAAAATAAAATTCCGGGGCACCTGCGTGGCTCAGTGGGTTAAAGCCTCTGCTTTCGGCTCAGGTCATGGTCTCAGGATACTGGGATCGAGCCCCACATTGGGCTCTCTAATCAGCAGGGAGCCTGTTTCCCCCTCTCTCTCTGTCTGTCTCTCTGCCTACTTGTGAACTCTTTCTCTCTCTGTCAAATAAATAAATAAAATCTTTAAAAATAAAATTCCATTACTCTAGAGGATGCAGCTCACAAAATCTTTGATAATTACCCCCATCAATCTCTACCAGCATGCTAACTTTTACAAAATCCCCTCAAAACTACGTAAGATATACTCTTTAAAAAACAATGGTACGCTGCCATTTTCTTTCAATTGAGAAATCTTGATAAGCATTTAGACACACACTAAATTTCACTGAACTAAGCTGATTTCCTTAAGAGAGAATATTGGAGAAATTAAATACTGAACAATTTAGATGAAAGAGATTTAACTACATTTAATCAACTATGGGCTGTTGGGTTTTGTTTAAGCTACAAAAGCCATATTTTTATTTCAAATTTTTCACCTAGAGATACTCTTATAACTAGAAAATTTTCTTGAAATGCATCACAATAGAGTGATAATCATACAGAATTTGACATGACAAACTTTCTACTAGTAGCACAAGGACATTAAATGAGGTTAAAAAAAAAAGAACTTCACTCAAAATTTTGAAAAATTACATTTAACAGATAGACATTTGATACCTCACAATGGTGTTGGAGTGCTGTAAGTTGGTTTTGATGATTTTCATCACGGAAACCTTCAAATGCACTGCTTGCCTATTAATATTATAAAAATAAGAAGTTAATGCTTAATATCACTAGGACCCAAACTAAGCACTAGAAAAATCAATACTTTATATATTTATGTTTTAATTATTTTCTTTTTCATCTGCATTCCAAAAGCATTTCAAAAGTCTTATAAAACAGAGATAAAGTAAAACCAAAATCCCTATTCACATGAGAATGAAACAGATAAGAGCTGATTAAAAAGGGGATGAGGGGCGCCTGGGTGGCTCAGTGGGTTAAAGCCTCTGCCTTCAGCTCAGGTCTTGATCCCGGGTTCCTGGGATTGGAGCCCCGCATAGGGCTCTCTGCTCAGCAGGGAGCCTGCTTCCCTTCCTCTCTCTCTGCCTGCCTCTCTGCCTACTTGTGATCTCTGTCTGTCAAATAAATAAATAAAAATCTTTTTTTAAAAGAGGGGGGATGAGGAAAGAAGATATCATATAAGAACTTAGGTTTAAGAAAAGCTACTGAATATCAGCGTGAACACATAGTTTATAATATATATAAAGACAGATATAGAAATAAAGAAGTATGTGAGTATGTGTATGCTTGGAATAGTATACATATATTTCCTAGCTCTGTCTGCTGGGAAGGCTTAAGGTCAATGATACAAGACAAACAGTGAAAATATCTGGTGTCCAGATTATGGTTTCTAAATACCATTCTCCAATAAAGGAACCAGGGCTCCTTGGAGAGAGGTGAATTCCAGGGCTAGGTCCGGAAAAGTATGAATGAGCCTAGAACATCTTGTGATGTCAGAAAATCAGGAAGTGCTCAAAAAAAGTTGGGCCATGTGAAAAGGCCACAGGATCCAACTGGAAGGAGCTTCCAATAACCAAAGTTGGAAAATTTGATCAATAAAATAATGATAACATGGGATTATAAAAACTCATATAATATACAGTGAATGCTCATGTATCCATATAAATATAAAATACATAATTGAATAAATAAATGGAATAGAAAGGACAGCTCTTCCTGACAAATGAATTCCTTTTAATACATACATGGGAATGAGGCAAATAGAGAGTCACCATTTGGCAAACACCATACTAGTGATTGTTGCAGGTAAAATCCACAAGCTAACTCAACTCAGTGGGTAAAAAGGTGAGGAGAAACAGGATATCAGCAGGGTCCCCCCAAAGTACTTCCCACCTAAGATAGTTCCCCACAAAGGGAAAAGCAGTAACTTTACAGCGGAAAAATCCAGAAGATACCACGTTAACCAAGAAATCCATGATAACATCACCAGTAAAAAGATACATGGACACCATGTGTCCCTGATAACGATTCAATAAGGAGACAACATTTGTGTGGCGTTCTTGCCAAAAATGGATAATCTCAATATATTCAAGAGAAAAATATCAGACATACCAAAATTGATTGAGAGACATTTTACAAATGTACAATGTACATTTGTAAATGTACACTCATCACAAATATCAAGATCATGAAAGACAAGGAAAGAATGTGGAATCCAGTCACAGACTGGAAGAAACTGAAGAGAGAAAACTAAACTCAATGTGGGATACTAGATTGGATCCTGGAACAGAAAAAGGACAAGGGGGAGAAGAATGGTGAAACTCAAACAAGGACTGCAGTTTAGCTAATAGTACTGTAGCAATGTTACTGTAGCAATGTTTCACATGGCTGTGAAAACAGTACTGTGCTTACATAATCACCATAATTTTTAAGTTATACAGGGAAGTTAACGTTAAGGGAAGTTGTATGAAGTGTATACATGAGAACCCTCTGTAATATATTTGCCCCTGTTCTGTAAATCTAAAATTATTTCAAAAATGAGAAAGCTACTCAGAGTACAAAACTGCTGTGAATTCCCTATTAGTTAAGGAAAAGAAGGAAATCAAATGGTTAAGTGTTCATTTGTCTTGTTATTGCTATGGAAGCATCCAGTTATGAAAGAGAAATATTTCCTTCAGTTCTCAAGTTCAGAGTAACTCCACAGTATGTGAAGGTTGAAAAAGAACTTGAATCATTTTCTTTATGATAGTAAGTGTGAATATATTTGGCAATTAGTTATTAATATTATGTAAATATTCAGTCTGATATGCATTCATTAATGACACTTCCAACTTCTTCCCAATCGAGTATTTGTGTTCTTGTCCAGGGAGGATTTATTAATAAACCAAAAGAAAAAGAAAGAACTGAAGAAACATTCAGGACTTCAATTCTGCTGTCAACAAGCACCAAAGGCATGAAGGTCCTCTGCCCACTGCAAATACTACAACACACAAAGATATACAGCTGACCCTTGAACAACATGGGGGTAAACTGTGCGAGTCCACTTATATATGGATTTTTTTTCAAAGGATATAGTGCAATACTATACATGTATTTTCTCTTCCTTATGATTCTCTTACTAGAATTCTGTTCTCTAGCCGGCTTTTTTGTTCAAATACAGTATATGATACATATAACATGCAAAATATGTGTTAATTGACTATCAGTAAGACTTCTGGTCTACAGTAGGCTATTAGTAGTTAGGTTTTGGGGAGTCCAAGTTACACATAGATTTTCTTTTTTTTTTTTAAGATTTTATTTATTATTTATTTGACAGATCACAAGTAGGCAGAGAGTCAGGCAGAGAAAGTGGAGGAAGCAGGCTTCCCGCCAAACAGAGAGCCCGACGTGGGGCTCGATCCCAGGACCCTGGGACCATGACCTGAGCCAAAGGCAGAGGCTTTAACCCACTGAGCCACCCAGGCGCCCTACACATGGATTTTCGACTGTGCAGGGGTCAGCACCCCTAACGCCCACATTGCTCAAGGGTCAAGTGTACTTACTGAACTGTTTTCTCATTCACCCAACTATACTTAAGACACCATTTCTTACCAAGCTTAACCCCTTACGCACTTCAGGGTAAAAAGACTAGTCTTCTAGTAATCTGGCACCAGAACTGCTTTAAAAGCAAATATTTCCAACCCGAAACAAAGAACCAAAGGTTTTATGGCTTTTGATTTTCAAATAATCCAACAGTGACACTCTGTGGACAAAATAAGAAGCACTAAGGCCCCTATTTTTCTCAATAAATTAATCTCTAAGATGCCTTCAATTGTTTCTTGGAATAAAAGAAGGTATAAGTAAGTAGACAGACAGCAAATAACCATTATATTTAATTATAACAACTCTAAGGATGAATTATGGACTATAATACTAATTTTAATATAAACATACCAAGGAACTGTTAATGTTTTTGTTTTAAAATTTTATCAATCAGCCCTGCATTGCCAACTTATTAGACAACAAAAATTATATGGAATTACAATATAGATTAGTCATTATACAAACAATATTGCCATCTTATCCTTGTGTAGTGGTTTATACTTTTCAAAGTGCTTTCACGTAACTATGTCAGAAACCATGACTCTCAGTAGGCATTTAACATTCTCCCCAAAGACGAACATAGTGGGGCTGTTAGAAGTTAAGAGAATTGCCTGAACTACTTAGGTATTTATGAGTGTCCTCATCCTTATATAAGTAAGTAAATACATTTTCTGGTAAGCTAGATTATATATAGTCTAATAATCTATTTCATTCTACTTCAGAGATCAAGAAACACGGCAGAGTAGGATGGAAATGTCAAACGGTAAAACTACATCAGGAAACTGGCAGTTTCTTCTAAACTTTATCTATCCTGTGACCCAGTGTTTGTACTCCTGAGTCTTTACTCAAATTAAATGTAAACATACATTCACAAAAACACTTCCATAATCATCTTCAGAGCCACTTTACTCATAATACCCCAAACTGGAAACAACCCAAGTATCCATCAAAAGGAGAAGAGATAAACAAATTATGCATTCATGCAACAGAATATTACTCAGCAATGAATGGGAATGAAATGTCACTAAAACCAGATGAATCTCTGAAACATTATTCTAAGAGACTGTACCACAGGAGTACATACTGTATGATTCTATTTATATAAAGTTCTAGAACAGGCAAAACTAATCTATAAAGGGAAAAATATTAGAATGTTGTTTCTCCAAGGTTTGGGAGTAGAGAGACATTCTGGGAAGAGAGAGGCATGAGGGAACTTTCTGGGATGGTGGAAGTGTTCTCTGTCTTGATGGCGGGGAGGGGTATACACATTTGTCAAAACCACTGAACCCTTCACTGTATGAAATTAAACTCAATTTTTAAAAAAAAAAGTAAAGCAGTATGAAAAAAACAAAGAAAGATATTCAATTTAATATACAAACCATATTACCCCCCCTTAAAAAAGATGAACGTCCTCTTTTGAGCCGCGGGGGGAGCAGCTCCATTTCCACAGAGTTCGAGCTGTATCTTTTTAAATTTGCTAGATGGTTCATTTGTGGAACTGCTTGGCCACGTAGGGCTGGTAAACCACCTACTCCTGAAAAGCAACACATTAAAAAAGTTATTTCACAGACTTACTACTGTCATCAACTTAATAGGCATATGTTCTCCAAATGCCAACTCAAACTGAACCGGAGTCCTGGCTGAATTTTAGAGAGTGACAAAACAAAAACTCTCCCAGTAGTGATATAAAATAAACCCTTAAAAATTGAAGGGCTAGGTTGCCACTCCTAGGAATAAGAATCAAGATCACACACAAATTCTGAATTATGAAATGAACGCTTCACAACCGAAAGGCTATAGAGTAAATGCTGGAAACAAATAACAAGAGAACACAACTCCTAACTGCTTTTTGAAAGGAGCCCCCCAGAGCCTTTTTACTTAGGGAAGCAGCAGGCCTCCAAATGTGAGTCAGGAGTCTATTCTGGCGTGGGCCACTCCCTCCACAGTGTGGACTGGGCAGACCACAAAGACATGGCCTCCTCATCTGCCGGGTGAGAACTGGTCAACATTAGCTCTACAGTCACTTGAACTCTAAGATTATGATTGTTTCCCTAGTTGCACTTCATATTAAACCTAAATAAATGTACGTGAAATATAAGCCCCTGAATATTCTAGAATTCTGTAGGCTCAGGGATGGTTCTGAGCTCCATAACGAGGAAAGGACACTGAATCCAGTGTTCCCATATTCTGTCTTGTAGTAGGAGAGCCTTGGCGGCTGGCATCACTGTCCTGGGAGGGGTGCCTGCATGACAGACCTAGTTGCCATTAGCCATCCTGAGCCAGGGAAGGAATCAGAAGCAGAGTGAAGGAGAATTAACTCTCAAGTTCGATAAAGGCAAGCCAACACGGTGGGAAAAATTCAATGATTAACTCCAATTTGAGGTGTAACTTCAATTTTTATTTTTTAAACTGGTTGTTTTATTGGGATTATAAGACTGAGAATGAATAATGGAACCGGGGTGTTTTCATACAAAGAAAAGCCTACACAGCAAATGAGGACGAGCCAACTATTGGTACACACGGGGAAGAAGCTCACAGCCAGAACACGCAACAGAAGCCAGACGCCGAAGTATTTAGTTATGAGTTCTATTAAGAGATAAATATTTTGGGCGCCTGGGTGGCTCGGTGGGGTGTCTCCCTTCCATTCAGGTCAGGATCCCAGGGTCCTGGGATGGAGTCCCGAGGTGGGCTCCCTACTGAGCGGGGAGCCTGCTTCTCCCTCTGCCTCTGCCCCACCCCCTGCTCATGCAGGCGAACGCTCCCTCTCTCTTAAATAAATAAAATCTTAAAAAAATATAAACATGGGGCACCTGGGTAGCTTAGTGGGTTAAAGCCTCTGCCTTCGGCTCAGGTCATGATCTCAGGGTCCTGGGATCGAGCCCCTCATCGGGCTCTCTGCTCAGCAGGGAGCCTGCTTCTCTTCCTCTCTGCCTACTTGTGATCTGTCTGTCAAATAAATAAATAAAATCTTTAAAATATATATATATGCATATTTGGTCTCCATGTGTTTCTGGCAGATCCCCTAAAACCCTTGGAATTTAAGTGAGGAGAGTGATAAAGGTGTCTTTTGTTATGTTAATGAACTGTAAAGCCTCTAGATCACCTAAGGCTGAGGGCTGGGCCGCAGGGGGAAGGAAGCTGGGAGGAGAGGGTTAGACCTTTCAGCCCTACCCACTGACCTTCAGGAAGGGGAGAGGGCTAGAGGTTGAGTTAGTTGCCAGTGGCTAATGGCTTAATCGATCATGCCTATGTAATGAAGCCTCTGTAAAGACTCAAAGCGCAGGGTCCGGAGAGCTTCCGGGTTGGTGAGCACGTGGAGATCTGGGAAGAATGGCCCCGGGGAGGGCGTGGAAGGACCCCCCCCCCTTGCCCCCCATGCCTCGTTCTTTGTATCGCTTCCGGCCGGCTGTTCCACGGTTGTGTAAACCAGCAATCTGGTAAGTAAAATGTTTCTCTAAGTTCTATGGGCTGCTTTAGGAAATTAACCAAACCTGAGGAGGGGGTCACGGGAACCTGTTAAACCCACTGAGTCAGAAGACTGGGTAATTCCCCAGGCTTGCAACTGGTGCCTGTAGGGAAGCGGGGTGCAGTCTTGTGGGACTGAGCCCCGCACACGTGGAACCTGACGCTGTCTCTGGGTGGATAGTGTCAGAATTGAGCTCAATTCTCAGACACCCCGCTTGGGTCCAGGAATTGCCTGGTGTTAGGTGAGAAGCCCTCACTACCAGGACCAACACAGTCTGGAACTAGGTCCAGGAACCTAAATGAATTGTATATGATTCAGTTGTTCTGAAGCTCAAAAATAGGCAAAAGTCATCAATGGTGGGAAATGTCAGGATAGTGCTGCTTCGCAAGAGGGCCCGAGACTGGAAGGGAGGTGAGGGCTGATTCTGCGGGGCTCAGCACCTTCTATTTCTTGGTGCTGGTGCTGCTTATACTTGTGTGTTAACCTGCAAAGTCTTTAAGCTGAGTATTTGTGATTTGTGCATATTTTTGTGTGTGATAGATTTCTATTAAAAAATCTACCTAAAGGGGCACCTGGGTGGCTCAGTGGGTTAAGCGTCTGCCTTTGGCTCAGGTCATGATCCCAGGGTCCTGGGATCAAGCCCCGCGTGGGGCTCCCTGCTCAGCAGGAAGCCTGATTCTGCAGCTCCCCCTGCCTTCCCCTCAGCAGGGAGCCTGATTCTGCAGCTCCCCCTGCCTGCCACTCCCCGTGCTTGTGCTCGCTCTCCCTGTCTCTCTCTGTGTCAAATAAATAAATAAAATCTTGGGGAAAAAAAACCTACCTAGAAATTAAGCTCTTTTAAAAAATTCAGAATCTAAATAAAGTAAGCCAACACCAGTAAACATCATAACCTTTAGATATATTTCCTTCTTTTTTTCTTACTCTGTATATATTTTATATAGTTTGAATCACACCATACCTACATTGTGAACAATTTTGTATGTCATTATAATTTTTAAAATCGTCTTCTCCTTTATTTTTTTCATTTTTAATTGAAATATACTTGACATACAATTTTAAAAACGGTTTAAAATGCCTGCCAATATTCCACTGTGGATGTCCATAGGTTATCTTTTTTCTGTTGTGGGACATTTATATGGCTTCCAGTTTTTCACTATTTTGCTATAATGATGTACATACACTCGAATGCAAGTATTTATGCACATCTCTGAAAAGCTCCTTATAATGGATATTTAGGAGAAGCACTAGGTTAAAGGCCATGAACATTCCAGGGGCCTCTGATAGGTACTGCTAAAAAGCCCAAGAGGGTTGTAGTAACTTACATCTGTAGAGAACTGCAGTGCAATGGTTTTCCTCCATTATCAGTAAAGTGAATTACTATGTAAAAATTGCTAATTTGGTAGATGAAAGTTTAAAGTCTGTCTCTCACTTTCATTTGCATTTCTGTTACTAATGCAGCTGAATGTTTTCTATCCGTTAAGATTTCTTGTTCTGCTGTCTGTTATTTTTTGTGTCCTCTGCTCATTGCCCTATTGGAGTTTCAGTGTTTCCTGTTTAATTTGTATGAGGTCTTTTTACCTTAAGAATACTAACCCTGAAAAAAAAAAAAGCATAGTAACCCTGGAAAATGTATATTTTCAGCAGATATTTTTCTCAAGTGCTGATGTGATTTTGAAGTCTGATATTTTTGATATTGGGAGTGGTTCTATGTTACCAAATTCATTAACGTTTTTACGATTTCTTGAACTGCTGTTGCACTCAGTCTTCACTAGGAGTAGAAGAACATTTAACTAGATTTTCTCCTAGTTTTCTATACTTCCATTCATTAGATATTCAACTCTTTAATCCATCTTGAAATTATGTAAGTGTGTGATATGAGGTGAAATCCAATGGGCTTTTTCCCCCAAAAGTTACACATCTGTACCAGTATGATTTACTATCTGTGTTTCTCTTACTAAAATACTCCAGTGCATTAACTCCAAATTCTTTGTTTTTATGAGCTTCCTGCTGCATTAAATCTGGCTCCTTATTTCAAAACTAATACCATCATATTTTAATAATTGTAACTTTTAAAATGTTTTAGTGTTTCATATGGTAAAATACCACCTGTCCCTTAAACATATTTTTCAAGATCTTTTTTTTTTAAGTTAGATAAGAGTGTTTTTTCTCCTCTAGGAAAAATTTGTTTCTCTCCACTTAATCAAGTCTTCTTTTATGACCTTCATTAAAGTATTTGCTCCCCTTTCATACAGATTCTGCTATTTTTATTCATTTATTCCTTAGGGGTTTTAATATTTAGTTGTAGCCATTATCAATTGGGTTTTCTTCCATTTTTATGGAAAATACATATATATTCATTTTATATATATAATTATTACTAATATTTATGATTATTTATTAATAATTATTTATATTTATCTATGAAAAAATAATTGTATATGATATATATTTAATAATAAAAATACATAATATATAAATAATAAATATATATATATTCTCTCTCCTTTTTTTTTTTTTAAGTAGGCTCTATGCCCAACATGGGGCTTGAACTCACAACCGGCCCCAAGACCAAGAGTCCCATGTCCAAACTACTGAGCCAGCCAGGTGCCTCAATCCTATATATATTCTAATTGCTTAATATTGTTATATAAGAAAACAATTTAGGGATTTTTGGTTTTGGTTTTGTTTTTAGATTTTATTTGTTTATTTATTTGACAGTGAGAGAGGACCAGCAGGCAGGGCAACAGAGGGAGAGGGAGAAGCAGACCCCCTGCTAAGCAGGGAGCCCAATATGGGGCTTGATCCCAGAACCCCAGGATCATGACCTTAGCTGAAGGCAGACACTTAACCAACTGAGCCACCCACGTACCCCAACAATTTGTTTTTATAAATTTAAAAAATGTATTATCTAAAATGACTCAAGAAAAAAATAGAAAATCTCAACAGACCCATAACAGGTAAAGCAAAGAAAAGTCCTGGACCCTCTAGAGGGCTTCACTGGTGGATCTACCAAACATTAAAAGAATTAACACCAATCCTTCTCAATCTCCTCCAAAAAGCTAAAGAGCGAACACTTCCTAATTCATTCTATGAGGCCAGAATTACCCCAATACCAAAGCCAAAGCTAGAAAAAGGCACTACAAGAAAGGAGAATTACAGACCAATATCCTTTATGAATATAGATGCAAAAATCCTCAACAAAATAATAGCAAATGTAATCCAGTAGCAAACTAAAAGGATTATTCACTATGTCCTAGAGGGATTTATCCCAGGAATGCAAGGGTGGTTCAGCAAAAGAAAAACCAATCAATGTAACACATCACATTAAAAGAACAAAGGGAAGAAGCATGACGTTATTTATATTTTACCACAGTAAAAAATTACCTGGCCAACTTTTCTGAAATCCCTTATCCTAAATTTTTGCATTGGTTGGAAAGATAAAAGGGATCAGACAATAAGGACTGCACTGCAACCTCCTTTTCTTTACTAAACATGTATTGGTCTTTCCAAACTAATACTTTTAGATATACTGCAACCCCTTTAACAGCTTCTTACTTTTCTGTCATGCAGATAGGCCATGATTCATTGAACTAGTCCCTAATTCACGGATATTCAAGTTACTTCTCAAGTTTTGCTCATGTGAAGAACACTGCTGAACAGTCTTACCCGTCTGCAAATAGTTCTGTGGGATAAAGTCCTAGACGTAGAAATGATAGGTCAAAGGGTATCCACATTTGAAAAGTCTCCTAGTTCTCTCCCGCTAAAGAGGGCTGTTGGAATCAGCCAGACATTCTGTAACACACTAGAAAGTATTCTGCTGGTTCTGCACATAGTTTTAAAACCAGAACAGAGGACAGGTGCTATCAAAACTTTTTGATGTCAGTTCGATCAGGGGTTGGCAAACTACAGCCTACAGACCAGATCCACCTTGCTGCCTATTTTTATATAGCCCACAAGCTAAGAATGCTTCTATTTTTTGTTTTTGGTTTTTTTTTTGTTTTTTTACATTTTGAAATGATTAAAAAACGGGCGCCTGGCTGGCTCAGTCGGTGGAGCATGCAACTCTTGATCTTGGAGCTGTGAGTTCGAGCCCCACACTGGGCATAGAGCTTACTTAAAAAAAATTAAAATGTAATTGTATTTGAAGTGTATAAAATTTGAGTAACTCCTAAAAATGGAGAGTAAATATAGAATATCAAAAAACTATTTTAATATCAAAAATTATTTTCAAAAATGATTAGAGAACAAAACCAAAAGAATATTTTATGAAATGGAAAAATGATAGAAAATTCAAACTTCGGTGTTCGTAAGTAAAGTTGTACTGAAACGCAGTCACACTCATCTGTTTATATATCAGCTGCTTTCTTCAACAGCAGAGTTGAGTAGTACCAACAGAGCCTTTATGGCTGTAAAGCCAAAGATATTTACTGTCTGGCCCTTTACAGAAACAGTTTGCTGATCTCCGATCTAAGCAATAACTTTTTTTTCAAGATTTTAATTATTTATTTGAGAGAGAAAGAGCACACAAGCAGGGAGGAGGGTTAGAGGGAGAGGGGGAAGCAGGCTCCCCAATGAACAGGGCTCGATCCCAGGACCCCGGGATCATGACCTGAGCCAAAGGGAGATGCTTCACCAACTGAGCCACCCAGGCATCCCTAAGCAGTAACGTTTTTAAGGAGTAGGAAACCCAATTTTCTACACAAAGGGCAAAGAACAAATTGTCCTATAGCTAACAAAGAAATGTTCCAAGGGGTTAAGTCTCTGGGCTCTGTGTGTGAGGGAGGAGGTGTAATGGCCTCACATTTCTTTCACTGCTGTGACTGAGAAGCAGTCACTGAAAGGCCAAGTAGCTACCGCACTTCTGGTTACAAGACTCCACTTTCCATGGACTCTTTTTTGGGGTAGTAATGTAAAGGGTGCTGCATTTTTAATTTCAAGTTCCAGCTGTTTACTGCTGATATATAGGAAAGGGATTGGCTTTTGCATATTAACCTTGTATCACACAATCGTGCTATAATTGCTTATTAGTTCCAGTTTTTGCAGATTCTTTAGCTCTACAAAGACAATCGTGTCATCTGTTCAACGAACTCTTGATCCAAGTTGTTTCTCCCATAAATTCAGTTTTCCTTTGCCACCAGATATTTACAATCAGAGTTGCCAGCTATAAACAGTTTTTCAAAGACAGATAATATATTCTCCCAATGCTTCCTGAGGCTACCCTCCCACCCCCATAGAGCAAAAATGGAACAGGAAACATGGCAAAGCTTAAATGAACAGAAAAAGCAAACATACGTAAACACTGTGACATGACCATGAAGCTCGTCCTGATAAGAACTGACAAGCGTAAACGTTATAGGAACATTTAAGCAATTTACTGGATATCAGGACCAGGGAGCAAAATTTTGTGGAGGAGGAAATAGAACAAAATTACCATATGTCATTTGGGATAGTTGCTGATAGTTATCATTGCTGGCTTGAAAATTTGGTTCTATAGTCAACATGCCATCAGTGGGAAGTGTGTCCTCTGTAAGTTCTGTTTCAGAGTCTTCTATTATCACAACACTAATGTCATCATCGCCTTCACTGTCATCCTCAACAGTTATAATAATATAATCTAGGAATAAGCAAAGAGAAATTTAGATATCACATAAAATAATCAGTGTCTAGAGGAAACCACCTTATAAAGTTACGGAGTGTTTAAAAACCATTTTAGCTGAAAAAACATTAAATATTTTCACGTCTCTAATCCCTGCAAGTCAGCTAAGAAATAAATTGCTTCATATGAAGCTCTGAGATATATATGTGTGTGTGTGTGTACCTATATATTTATATGCATGTATATACACACATACATTAGTATTTCTAGTACTTCCAATTTTAGAGCAGGAAATTTCTCCCCATTTAAGAAATGTAAATACCTAGCCCATGCTGCTCTGTGTTCAGTGATACGCTTTTAACTTTTAAATGATACAGCTGACGTCACATAGCCACACTCTACTGACCATGAGTTCCCAGACGTGTTCTCTAAACCTTAATATTAATCTTTATGATAATAAATCATAGAGAAATAAAGTACAGTCATGACTTGTTATAAAACAAATTCAAATTGAATCTCACAAAACGTAAAATAAGTAGCCACGAATAAACGAGATGTGAAATATCAACTCCATAAACTGTCCCAATGGCCATGAAAAGTAGCACAATGTATGCTTCATAAATGGGCTGTTTTGCTTTTTACGGTCAGCCTGAAAAAGAAGAACATGTTTAAGCTCGAAGTATTAACTTGCATATCATGTGTACCGTGCATCACAACTTGGATTCAATACATTTATTTGAAATAGACCAAAACTTTAGAATCAAGTAATAAGCCAGTGTGAGGGAATGTGCTGGTGTGAAAATGATACTGAAAAAAGAAAAAAGAAAAGAAAATGATACTGAATTAGGAATCACAGGATGTGGGTTCCAATTCAGGCTCTTTAGCCATCCAGAGGTATGACCTTTCGGCCAGATACGTTTATTCTTTTGCCTCTGTTTTCTCATCCATAAAAACACAGCACTAGGTTTGGAGATTCGCTGTGAAATTTACTTAATAGTCTTCATGGAAAAAAATGGAACATTAGAAACTACCTAATTATTCAAACAAAAGGGAATTGCTTAAATAAATTACGGCATACTGCCAAAGAGAAACACATTCTCATTTACTGATGTTAGAAATGCTGGTGAAATAATGTCGAGGCGGGAAGGGTTAAAGCATTAAAAGCAGGGTCAAAGCAGAAAAAATATGATGTAATCCTAACGTTGAGAACAGAAGGAAATATACCAGTTGTTATCTCTTAGTCACTGTCTTGGGTGGCAAAATGACTTTCATCAGACTTCTCTTGTATTTGTTAAGATTCTCTACAATAAACTTCATAGACTTCATAATCAGAAGAAAATAACAAAGGTAACTGAAGTTTTATTTTTAAGACGAGCTTTTATATGTCAACAGATTTTTCACACTAGACCCAGTAAAGCTACTGACAACTCCACCCAGGTTTCTCAGTAAATTTGTAAAATTCCAATTAATTCCTTTAGATATATACATAACCTCCATGAGCCATATTTAGAAGACATAATATCTAGAAGCTTTTTGAAGATTATGTTTCTAAGGTGCAAGGATCCAAGTTGCCCTGAACTTAATCAGATAAGGCACAGTTCACAATGATGCAGACTGCAACCTTCCTTTCACATGAGGACCACTGCAAGAAATCCAACCCAAAACACAGCATGTGACAATGGCCAGACTGGTCTGCTTTTCTAGCAAAACTGTGTCGATACATTGAACAATACTTTCTAAATCTCCTAGCAGAACTCTCAAAAGAAGTCCTTCCACATCCATGTCAAACTTTAGAGACGACAAAGTTGGCCAGGTGAGAGAAAATGCCACCAAAACTGTATTCCAGAGACCAGCCCTTGCAGCAGGCAGGCTTGAAACTAAATGGAGCCCGGCCCTGCTTTAGAAAACAGTGCAGAAGAGTTGCTTGTAAAATCATTATCTGCAAACATTAAATCAGTTTACCACTTAATGTTCTAAAACCATAACGCAGTCCCAATTTGGGGAGAGGTGGGTAGAGGCAAAAGGGGGCGATTCCCAACACATCACGTTAGAGCCTTTTCTGTCCAACAGCGGTACAGCAGGTGGGACCGGCCCTGAAGCATGATCAGAAGGGCACCCCTATTTTCTAGGGGTCCTCAAATTTTGTTGTATCCTCTGACTCCTTTTTAAGCCTCGTCTGCCCTCTCGAAGCAAAGAACTGGCTCTTTACGTGGGGACTTCTATATACCTACATTTTTATTTTCTTTCTCCTTGTTTGTTTTTACGATAAAACAAGGCTGCGCTGTCTTCGAGCAAACGCGGTTACCACCAAAGCCTCAAGAAATCAAATCTCAATTTCAAAAGATGCTATAATCAATCAACTGCTGGTTGGTCAATCCTTTAAATTCAAAGTCTTGGTCCTTTAGGACCCCTGCTTCCTCCGACAGGAAAAGAGAAAGGATAAAGGATCAATACATCCCAAGAAGTCAACACCAAGTGCTTAACGAGTGGCCATATCTCAAAAGCTCATAAACACAAGCATCTCAGGAGAGGCCGTGGGAAACCCCAAACCACCCCACCGCAGCACTGCTGAATACGAAGCTGTAAAGTAAAGATTTAACCTTACGCAAATCAAATCGTCTCCTCTCGGGAGCACCCCTGGCCACTAAGCCAAGTCACTTTCAGGCCTTAAAGGTCATGCTGCACAGCTGTTTATGGTATGGACACACCCCACAAGGCCTTTTGGGGTGGGCGAGAGCTCAAGGAAAAAGTGCCGCCGTACAGACCTAGTTTGGCGCCAGTACCCGCCATGCCACCCTGCAGAAGGCGCACAGAAACAGATCACAGCACCCCGGTCTCCCAAATGGATACGGCTGAGGCTGCTTTATGACCACTAGGGGTCCTAGAAAGAACCACCGCCCTCGTGCTGGAAACTAAGCCCCGCCTCTCGCCATGCGGCTCTTTTGAGCCCCAGTGTCACCTCGAGCCTCTCAGATGCCATAAATCCCGGAAACGCCGTAAGCCCCAGAGACCCCTCGAACCCCAGGATCATCTCAAGCTCCTAGGATACCATGAACCCCAGGAATCTAGTGAGACCTAGGGTCAGCTCAAGCCCTAAGTACACCATGAACCCCAGGGACCCCTCAAATTCTGGGATCACCTTGGCCAACGAATTCTAGGGACACCATGACCCCAAGGGTCACCTCAAGCCCATGGCACACTGTGAATTCCAGAGACCCCACAAGCCCCAGGATCAATCAGCTCGAGCTCCTGAAATACCATGAACCCCAAGGATGCCCTAGACCCAGAGCCAGACCTAGCCTGTAACACCTGGGTTCCTAAATGCCCACTAAACAGACGGGGACAGCGGTCCAGAGGTCATCACCGGACACGCCCTGGTAGGTGACAAGACAATGCCTTGGTCCCCTGCAAGGCCCTCTGGGTGGGCACAATGCGAACCCTGTCAGTTTCCCCTCCCCCCCACCCTCCACCCCCGGCAGAGTTAAGAAAGAGGCAGAAGCGAGTGGAACAGCTTTGGGAAGGGCACCTTACCCTCCTCTTCAGACATCGTGAGGAAGGGAATCCCGCTCTGAGTGCCGCAGGATCGGCGTCTGCGCTGCGGCTGGACCCGCTGGATCGCGACCGTGCCCACGAGGCAACTGCAGCAGATAGAGGCGCCAAACGGAAGGGCTGAGACCTCCCCTCCTAAGAGAAGCTTCTGCGACTGCGCAGTAGCGCCCAGAACCCACCATGGGAGCGCGACTGTTGGGGGTAGGGCAGAGGTGGCGCCAAGTGTGGCGCCTTGCCTCGCTCGATTTCTACCTACACGTGTACATTTTATGAAATGTGCTTTCCCCTCCCCCCAAAATGTGAACCGGTAGCCACCAGTGTAATTCTGCTCCTCCCAAAATGCTCTTCACACAATACATTATAGAAAAAATGTACAACCTCAGAATTCAGACTTCCTAATGTTTTCCGGGTTGTGTATTCATATCCAGCGCCACCTTTGGGAACAAACCTGAAAATAATCCAACTTTTAAAATATGTCACTAGTAAGACTCCGCTAAATACACACCACTTGGTGCTTCAGCTGTCCTACTCTCTACTTGCCGTTTTCTAAAGAGCCATGTCCTTCATTCCAACTTAAATAATAATAGGTACGGTTTACTGGGTGCGCACCACAAACCAGCCCCTTAGTATGTCTGACCTCATGAGGTCCTCAACCACTATAACAAGTCAGTATTATTGTCCCATTTTAAAGATACAGGAACAGATGCTTAGAGAGTTAAACTTGCTCAAAACCACAAGGCTAGTAGCCGAGTTATGATTTGAACACACACTGTCCCCCACAAAGCACATGCTCACATCCCCGTACGTTATTCTCCCTCTTACTCGGATGCTTCCAGAAATTTTCCACACCCTTAAAAGCTTGTTCAGACATCTATTCTTTTTTTCTTTTTTTAAGATTTTTAAAATTTATTTCAGAGGGAGTATGAATGGGGGGAGGGGCAGAGGGAAAAGCGGGGTCCCAGCGAGCAGGGTGCCCGACTCCGACCGTTGGTGGGGGCGGGGGCAGGGAAACTCTAGGATCATGACCTGAGCCAAAGACAGAGGCTTAACTGACCGAGCCACCCAGGCGCTCCCTCCACCCCACCCCACCCCCGCAGACATCTATTCTAGTAATATCTGCACCAAGACACTTTCCTAGAGTGCCCTGGTAAGAATGCGGAGCGCCACCATGCATTGTTTATATTAAATAGCATTTCCATCCCCAAGGTTCTAAGAATTAAGTGTTACAAAATATAAAGCACCCAGCACAGAGCCTGGAATTCTGGTTCCATTTCACTTGATCAGTTACACAATGACTCCTGGCACCATGCACCTCCTCATCCTGGGGAAGGGCAAATTTCTTCACTTGTGAGAAGGAAAGGTGCATCGTGTTAGGTGGAAATATACAGTTGTTTCAGTGTTGTAAGGGGGGGGGTAATCACGCACAGGAGGGTGTGTAAGGAAGCTGACCAGAAGAATGGACGCACTATACAGTTTATTGATATATTACCTCTCAGTGTCGAATCCAGCCCTTTGCCTTGCTCTGAGAAACTGGGTATGAGCCCTCTAAGTGTTTTCCCTTCGCTGATAGCACCGTGGAACACTTTTCAGTGGGAAACACAGGAGAGCAAGTGTAGAGGAAACGAGTTGTGCTTCCCAGTCCCGTTTGTCTACAGTCAGGCTCCTGCCTATACAGAGTGCAGTGTGCAGCCTCCTACCCCAAACACCCCCCTCCCCGGGCAGGGCAGTCTTCTAGCAAGTTCTCGAGGGTGGCTCTGCAACAACTTCCACCAATGCTGCCCCGAGTGACACATCTCCCTCAGGGAGTCAGAGTCGAGCCTTCCTGGGTGTAATGTCTGCTCCTACAGGTGGTAGCTGTTTGTAGCTCCTATTCCTACACGCTTTTGGGTTTCCTTTATTTCTAACTAGACAGTCCCTCATGACTCCAATCCTGATATACTAAGTAATTCTTTATAGTAAACTTTCGTTGTTCAAATTACTCTACGGTCTTTCTCTTCATCTTGGACCCAGGCTGATCCACGTACCCTTTTGAGTTTCGGTCCCTCACCTAGCTCTCGAAAGGAACACACCGTCCGTTACTACACTGGAACTAAGCATCCAGCAGATGGTCGGCAACCACGTCCGTTTCGTATCTAGTCATCCTCCATCAATTCCTGTGACCCCTCTTCTCCATAAAGAGACACGGAATGCTAAAAAAAAAAAAAAGCTGGATAAACTGTTCTTAAAATAAGCTCAAGAACATCAAAAAGTTAATAAAACGATAAGGAATTACTGAGCCAGGAGCTGTGAAACACCAGAAACCTAAAAAATGTGAAAACATGGCAAGACTGCTTTTGCTTGAAGACACTGATACAGAAAAGTCTGAAAGAGGCCAAGCTGTACTTCTGGTGACTTCAGAGGACTAGTGACAAAAGTCAGAATCTGGGACCCTCTAATGACAGAGGGCTGGTAAACCACCCTTTGTTTGAACAAGGACCATAGTCATCCCTTCAGAGTAAAAGTGGTCCAGGGACGTCTGGGTGGCTCGGGTGGTTCAGCATCTGCCTTCGGCTCAGGTCACGATCCCAGGGATTATATTCCGCATTGGGGTCCCTGCTCAGCAGACAGGCTTCTACTTCTGCCTGCCTCTCCCCCTGCTTTTGCTCTCTCTCTCTGTCGAATAAATAAATAAAATCTTCAATAATAAAAAACAGAATTAAACAACAGTTAACCACACAGACTATAGCTCAGTCTCATATCATCTGGGGATTTAACACCCCCGGGTGCCTGGCATGGCAAACAAAAATTCTTTCCCATGAATATAAGATCAACATATTTCTACAAATAATATTTAAATAGAATATCCAGCACACAGTAGAATATAACCAAGTTTAGGAGAACAAAGGACAGAAGAAATAAGCAATGAAAACAACTGAGTAACAGCGCCGCCTGCTGTCAGCCACCGCCACAGCCAAACGGCGCTCGCGCCCGCAGTGGTCCTGGCACCCGCACCTGGCTAGTGATGATGTTCTTCTGGAAGCAGCTAGTCTGTGAGCATCCTAGGACATCCGGGGGAAGCATCCACATGGAAAATCCTCAGGACCCCAAGTCCTCAGGAAGGCGCCTCCTCACCCTTTAGTAACGGATGGAAAACGTCATTTCGGCAAAGCGGGGGAGAGAGGCCGAACTACAAGCTGGGGAGGACCCCAGGGGCTCAGAGCACGTGGAGCCCAAGCGACAACCCCCACCTTCGAGGGGAGGAGAGAAATCCAGTAGGTGAGGGGCGGTGGGGCTCTGAGAAGGCAACAGGGAAGGGCAGAAGGTAAGGTCTCTAAGAGAGCACAGGCCCCAGACTCGAGCCACTGCACTCGAGGGAAGGGGACAAGGAAGCCACCCATGTCACAGCTGTCACAGGTCACTCCTCTCAGTGCCCCTTCATCGCCCTGCCCGCACGTGGATCCACCAGGGGAGCTGTGCAAACTGCTGGGGCCCAGGCCCGGGCCCGGGACGTTCCCCCGGCACTGGTCGGGAAGCAGGGTGCTGAGCTCCGTGGGGCTGGGGGGGTCTCACAGGCATCAGGCCGAGGGGCGCTGCTCTGTACGCTTTTTGGAGCCGGTCCCGAGATCGTGGCACTTGACTCTCGCGTCTCCCGGGCAGGCTCACATCCCAGGCCTGGTATCTAGACAGCAGGAGAGGGCAGGCCATGGCCACGGCATAGGAAGAGGGTGTGAAGTGACCGTAAACGTGACCTACGGGACCATGACCCGCTCTGCCCGCGAGACAGAAGGGGTGCGACACTCACAGAGCAGCACGGCCCCACGAGCTACGCAGGACATTCTGCCAGTTTCATTTAGCTCCGTGAAAACTGCTGCCACAGGTTGGACTCACGAGGCACGACGGATGACGGGTTGCCACTCCAAGGGGGGTGCACACGGACGTGTCTGTGTGTGCGAGTGAGAGAGAGTGTGGGGGGGGGAGGTAAAGAATGTGTGAGACACACAGGGAGACACACAGAGGTAGAGGGGGAAGTGGGGCTTTGGTGGCGGCAGAGACTAGGAAAGAGACTCGCCGGGGGTCCCCATTGCTGTGGGAGTCTGACCACGGCCAGTCTGCCTTCCAGGCCGAGTCTGGCCTCAGAGCCCTGGGAGGCTCCCACCAGGGAGCACTGGGGACAGCGGGCTGGCCCAGCTCTGGGGAACAACATGGCCACAACCTCCCCCACACCACCCTGCTCCGGGCTGACACCTTGTCCTAACCAGAGGCCACATGGTGGCCACCC
>PISX010028669.1:0-21213 GCA_004024625.1 Mellivora capensis | reverse complement strand
GGTTGTTTTTCAGAGTCCATAGTCTCTCATGATTCATCTCCCCCCCAATTTCCCTCAACTCCCTTCTCCTCTCCATCTCCCCATGTCCTCCGTGTTATTTGTTATGCTCTGCAAATAAGTGAAACCATATGATAATTGACTCTCTCTGCTTGACTTATTTCACTCAGCATAATCTCTTCCAGTCCCGTCCATGTTGCTACAAAAGTTGGGTATTCATCCTCTCTGATGGAGGCATAATACTCCATAGTGTATATGGACCACATCTTCCTTATCCATTCATCCGTGGAAGGGCATCTTGGTTCTTTCCACAGTTTGGCGACCATGGCCATTGCTGCTATAAACATTGGGGTAGAGATGGCCCTTCTTTTCACCACATCTGTATCTTTGGGGTAAATACCCAGTAGCGCAATTGCAGGGTCATAGGGAAGCTCTATTTTTAACTTCTTGAGGAATCTCCACACTGTTCTCCAGAGTGGCTGCACCAACTTGCATTCTCACCAAGAGTGTAAGAGGGTTCCCCTTTCTCCACATCCTCTCCAACACACACTGTTTCCTGTCTTGCTAATTTTGGCCATTCTAACTGGTGTGAGGTGGTATCTCAAATATTTTTCTCTGTAATTGGGCTGGCAGTGTTTCCTAATTTGCCCCCATAGAGTTAAGTTCCTACCTCCCAGAGAGATTGAAGAAGTGTTATCTCCTTCAATGTTTACATTTCAAAGAGATGATTTCCAGGTCCTTGAGAAAGACAATTCTTATGGTGAAACTGACAAGAGGCTGGGAGAATATTTACATACTGTTAAAAGGGACAGGAAGAATTCACAATTGCAAGTCTTCTAAAGAAAAAGCTAAATAAATTCTACAAAAACGGAGGTCCAGGGCCTATAGTTAGGAAGAAACCTGTCTGAGGTTTAGTCAACCTGAGGGGAATGTAAATACCATTTTGGTCAAGCACCAGGTTAGAAATTCCTCCAACACCTCTTTCAGCTCAAGGACCTCTTCTCTCAAGTAGATGGGTGCATATGAGAAAAATCAGATCACTTACAGTAAATAAAAAAGCTACATTCTTTGGTATATTTGTGAATATCTACTTACTATATTTCACACGGTGGTAAAACCATGGCTAAGTTTCATACTACTTAAATTTAAATTATCTACCTTGAAATTTCCTAGCTGAGCAATCTTTGGCTAATTAGTTAACTTCCTCACTTATAAAATAAGAAAAGAATAATAATAGTTACAACATAGTGTTTTTGTGATAATTAAATTACAAAACACTCTTAAGGAACTTAAGTCACTCTACAGTAGGTAAATTCTATAATTTAGAGAAAGCATGTAATAAAAATAAATTGCAGACATAATCTGGGAGAATAGTCACTGGTAGAAATGGCTTACATTATACAATCTTATTTAAATTCTCCCTGGAATACCTACATGTTTCAGTAAAATTCAGCATTCTTTAACAACCAGACAACAAAAAAGGATTCTATGTATTCAAATGTAGTTCCTCCAGTGAAAGATACCATCATCTCTCACCAGTACTACTCTAATAGTCTCCTTGTTGATTTTGCATCACCATCTGGTTCCAAATTACTCTCAATAGTGCAAATTAAATGAACTTTTCAAAATGCATATCTAATTAAACTACTCTGGCTTAAAACCCTCTCTTAGATTCCTATTATTATACAGGATTACAAAAAAAATCTGTAAAATCTTACTAGGCTTGCCCATGGTTACTTCTCTAGTTTTATCCTACACTGCTGTCATCATTGATTTTGGATCTCCACATTCCTACTCTACAAGCCTTCTTTGGGGGATTTCCACAAGTTGCTCCCTCTGTCTTGAGCTCTACCCAAACCCACCTCACTCCTGCAGCCAGCTCCTATACATGCTTCCAGTCATCACAGAAATAATGCCCTTAAAAATAAACGTTAAATCCCTAGATTTATGGGGTCCCTGTTAACAAATTTTTATAAAATGAGAAACTGTATTCATAGCAATTATTTCTGTTTTAATTTTACATTCATATCTATGGTCTTCTTTTATTATTTATCTTGCCCTCTTCTATAAAGGTTTATGAGGGTCAGGACAGTGTCTGATTTTGCAAACTTTGTATCCCCAGGACCCACCACATTAACAGGAATGCACAGACAAACCTCGTTTTATTGCATTTTGCTTTACTGCACTTTGCAGATCCTGTGTTTTTTTTACAAACTGCTGAAGGTTTGTGGCAACCCTGCCTTGAGCAAGTCTACTGGCACCATTTTTTCCAATAGCATTTGCTCACTTTGTGTCTCTGTGACACATTTTGGTAAGTCTTGCAATTTTTCAAACTTTCTACTATTATTTTATTTGTTGTGGTGATCTGTGATCAGTGATCTTTGATATTATAATTGTAATTGTATTGGGGGCACCATGAACTATGCCCATGTAAGATGACAAACTTAATAAATGTGTGTGTTCTGACAGCTCCGCAGACTGGCTATTCCCGTCTCTCTTCCTCACCCTAGGCCTCCCTATTTCCTAAAACACAATATTAAAGTTAGGCCAATTGATAGCCCTACAATGGCCTCTAAGTGTTGAAGTGACAGGGAGAGTCACACTTGTGTCACTTTAAGTTAAAAGCTAGAAATGATTAAGCTTAGTGAGGAAGACATGCTAAAAGCCAAGACAGGATGAAAGTGAGGCCACTTGTGCCAAAGAGTTACCCAAGTTGTGAATACAAAGAAAAAGTTCTTGAAGGAAATTAAAAGGTGCTACCCGGGGAACACACAAATGATTAAAAAGAAAAACAGCCTTACCATTGATACGGAAAAAGTTTTAGTGGTCGGGATAGAAGATCAAAACAGCCATAAATAAGAGTCCTATAAGCAAAACCCTAATCTGGAGCAAGGTCCTAACTCTCTTCAGTTCCATGAAGAGTGAGAGACATGAAGAAGCTGCAGAAGAAAAATCTGAAGCCAGCAGAGGTTGGTTCATGAGGTTGAAGGGAAGAAACCATCTCCATAACATACAAGTGCAAGGGGAAGCAGCAGGTGCTGATGTAGAAGCTGCAGCAAGTTGTCTGGAAGATCCAGCTAAGATAATTAATGAAGGAAGCTACACTAAGCAACAGATTTTCAATGTAGAAAAAACAGCCTTGTATTGGAAGAAGATGCCATTTAGGACTTTCATAGGTAGAGAGGAAAAGTCACTGTCTGGTTTCAAAGCTTCAAAGGACAGGCTGACTCTCTTGGTAGGGTCTGTAATTTGAAGACAATGCTCATTGACCATTCCAAACATCCTGTGACCCATAAGAATTATGCTAAATCTACTCTGCCTGTGCTCTATAAATGGAACAACAAAGCCTGGATGACAGCATCTCTGTGTACAACATGATTTACTGAATAGTGCAAGCCCACTGTCAAATGTACTGCTCAGAGAAAAAAAAATTGCTCTCAAAATTGACAATGCACCTGGTTACCTCAGAGCTCTGGTGGACATGTACAATGAAATTAATGCAGTTTTCATGACAGCTAGCAAATCCTCCATTCTGCATCCCATGGATTAAAGAGTAATTTCAACTTTCAAGTCTTATTATTTAAGAAATACATTTTGTAAGATTATAGCTCTATGGATAGTGATTTCTCTGATGGATCTGAGCAAAGTAAACTGAAAGCCTCTGGAAAGGATTCACCATTCTAATTGCCATTAAGAGCATTCCTGATTCGTAAGAAGAAGTCAAAATATCAGCATTAACAGGAATTTGTAAAAACTTGATTCTAACCCTCACAGATAAATATCTCTCAGGGGTTTAAGACTTCAGTGGAGGAAGTAACTGCAGATGTGGTGGAAATAATAAGAGAACTAGAATTAGAAGTGAAGCCTGAAGATATGATTAAATCTCATGATTTAACTTTACAGGATGAGGAGTTATCAACTCATGGTGAAGATGCTGTGAAGATCACTGAAACGACAACAAAGGATTTTAGAATACCACATAAAATTAGTTGTTAAAATGGCAGAAGGGTTGGGATAACTGACTTCAATTTTGAAAGAAGTTCTACTATGGGTAAAATGCTATCAAAAGCATCAGATACCACAGAGAAATTGTGGAAAGGAAGAGTTAATCGATGTGGTAAATTTCATTTTTATTTTAAGAAATTACCACAACCACTCCAGTCTTCCATATACACCACACTGATCAGTCAGCAGCCATCAACATTGAGGCAAGACCCTTCACCAGTGCAAACATTACAACTTCCTAAAAGCTCAGATGATGGTTAGTAGTTTTTAGCAATAAAGTATTTTGTATTTGAGGTATGTACATTGTCTTTTAGCCATGGTGCTATTGCACACTTAATAGACTACAGTATAGGGTAGTCATAACTTTTTTTTTTTTTGTAGTTTCAAGTTTTTATTTAAGTTCTAGTTAGCTAACACACAGTGCAATATTACTTTCAGGTATAGAATTGAGTGACCCATCACGCACATAAAACACCCAGTGCTCATCATAAGTACCCTCCTTAATACCCATTAACCATAGCTTGTATATGCATTGGGAAACCAAAAAAAAATTCATTTGACTCACTCTGTGACACTCGTTATTTTGGTGGTCTGGAACCAAACTCATACTATATTAAGGTATGCCTGTAGTGGGTATTAGATAATAATTGTGTGTTGACTCAATTGGTTTAACTGAAACCAGCCACTGGTTTAACTGAAACTATAGCCACTGAACATGTCACTACCTGGCCAATACACTAATCACCCATCCTCTGTCTGGGAAAAAAAGAGGGGAGCCTCAATACATGATATTTTTCCTCAGAATGGATGTAGATAGTAGTGAAAAGACCTCTTACTGTTGACTGCTTCTCTTTTAAATGGATAGAAGACATGGGCTTTTAGCTCAGTCTTAAATTATCATTTAAATTTATATATGAACCACAGAAGCTTTGACTTCTGACTGGGACTTGGGTCCCTTATATTCCCTTGTCCAGCTCCTATCTATCACAACATAATGAACTTGCCAGAGATCTTACTACCACAAAACTGTAAATATTATGAGAGGAATTACTTTCCAGAGACATATTTCTTCTTTAGAATTTAATTACTACTGGTTCATTTATTTATTTATTTATTTTAAGATTTAATTTATTTATTTGACAGAAAGAGATCACCAGTAGGCAGAGAGGCAGGCAGAGAGAGAGGAGGGAGCTGGCTCCCTGCTGAGCAGAGAGCCCGATGCGGGGCTTGAGCCCAGGACCCTGAGATCATGACCTGAGCCAAAGGCAGAGGCTTTAACCCACTGAGCCACCCAGGTGCCCCTGGTTCATTTATTTAAATCAAAGTTAAACTTGATTAGTTTAACATTAGCAAAAGTAAAAATATTTCTCTTTGACAAGATTGAGTTAACAGATGCATTATTGTCACTGATGTATTTAAAAGTAAAACATTTATATTATCTGAAGATTAAGCAAGTCAGTATGGCTTTTGTTTTTTTTAAGGGATACAAAAATATAAGTGTTTAGTGTGAGAAAACTCTAATAACCCAAAATGACAAAAATTTTGCCCCTTCTTCATTTCCATCAAGAATAATAAAATTTATTTTTATAAATATCAACAAGGCAATAGCAATGATTATCTTAGGTAAGAATGGAAAATTCTTGCCTGCCTGAAGGACCTGAACAGTCTCCTCATGCATATCCATAGGATACTGTAAGACTGGTTGACAGTAGTCCATGCTGAATCACCCCCATAATCAGTAAACCTCACTCTAGTAGACTCCAGTAGAAGTTAATGGGCTTCACTTTGAACCAACTGGAACACTAATACATTTAAATTTAAACTAAACTCTTTGCTCCTAAAAACTCTAGAGAAGAATTGCCTTTTGTTTTGTATTGTAGGGGTAATTTTCTTCTTTTTATTTAATGAACATGGGTACTTTGGGAATAATAATAATAATAAAATAGGTTTTACAATGGCAGAGGATCTGAAATAGACATTTTCCCAAGGAAGCCATACAGATGTCCAAAAGACATGAAAAGATGCTTCACATCACTAATCATCAGGGAAATGCAAATCAAAACTACAATGAGATATCACCTTACACCTGTCAGAATGGCTAAAATCAAAAACACAAGAAATAACAAATGGTGAGGATGTAGAAAAAAAAGGAACCCTTGTACACTGTTGGTGGGAATAAAAAGTGGTCCAGCCATTGTGGAAAACAGTACAGACATTCCTCAAAAAATTAAAAGTAAAAATGCCACATGATCTAACAATTCTACTACTTAGTATTTATTCAAAGAAGACAAAAACACTAATTTGAAAATAATATGCACCCTTGTGTTTATTGCAGCATTATTTATAATAGCCAAGATGCAGAAGCAACTAAGTCAATAGATAAATGAATAAAGAAGATGTGATAGATATAATACACAGACACTCACACATATACATATGGAATATTAGTTAGCCATAAAAAGGATGGAATCTTAACATTTGTGACAACATGGGTGGACCTAAAGGGTATTATGCTAAGTAAAATAGGCCAGACTGAGAAAGATCAATCCCATATGATTTCATCCATATGTGGAATCCAAAAAACAAAACAAATGAATAAACAAACACAAAGCAGAATCAAACATAAATACAGAGAACAAACTGATGGTTGCCAGAGGGGAGAGGGTGGGAGAATGGGCAAAATGGGCGAGGAGGAATAGGAGAGATAGGCTTCAAGTTATGCAATGAATAAGTCATGGGAATAAAAGACACAGTATAGGTAATATAGTCAGTGTAATAGTGCTGTATGGTGACAGTCGGTAGCTACACTTGTGGTGAGCATAGCATAATGTAGAGAGAAGATGAATCACTATGTTGTACACCTGAAACTAATGTAACATTGTGTGTTAACCATACTCAAACAAAAAAAAATTCGAAAAGTTTTTATAAAAAAGAAAGGAATTTATAATGGTAACGAGTTTCATCATTACATGCTATACAACCACTGTCTCTATATCAGCAAATTGTAGAGCTTGATCAAATGACACATAATACACAATCTATTAACTAACCGATTACTAGTGTATACTCAACTTTATTTTTTTTAAAGAGGGTAAATTTAATTAAAAAAAAATTTTAGTAATTTCTACACCCAACATGGGGCTCAAACTCATGACCCTGAGATCAAGAGTCACATGCTCTGCAGACTGAGTCAGCCAGGCACCGCATCAACTTCAAATATATAAAAAAGGCAATACAGCTTTCAGACAAACTTTGGATTTATCATGATTCCTTTGATATTATCTGTGATTACTTTGGAATTATCATGACATCTCAGATGCATGCACCTTCCATATGAACCTGGAGAAACTACCCCTCCATTCTTTCTCAATCTACTAATGTTTCTGTCACATAGCCCCTCCAGGAGTATTGCCAAGTGTACCCTTCCTGCTGTCACTGCAGTTATTAAAAAATAACCAGTCTGTATATTCACAAGCATTGGTCCAGTGAACATTGCAAATTTATCTTTGCTCATTGTTCATTTGAGGCGGGGGGGTGGCTTCAGAAGGTAAATTCTAATTAAATTCCAGGCACTCCTAGGTCTGAGAAGAGTTCAGATCTGCTGGTCCACCCCTGACTCTGGATTGATACCTTCATGGACAAACTGCTATTTTGTTTTGTTGAATCTCTTTTTATGGAGAGATTTACAATACTACAATGCTGTATTATATATACAATTTAGAACACCCAGAGTAGTGATAGTATGCTTTCAATTAGGCCATTCAATTTTCCCAAATATCTTTTTATCCTCTGTACGCTTATTAGCAAAGATTTATTTCCACGAAATTGCCCGAAGTTTTTTTATTACACAGACAGCATTAGATAAAATATAAAGAAATGTTTATTATACCAATCATCACCTTGTTTATATATATATGTATTTATACTGCAGTAATTATTAAATGTAACTTATCAAACATTGAATAAGTGCTTACTACACCAAATATCTATCTTTCTCAGCAAAAGGGTTCCTATTGCAGTTACCATATATTTACATAAATAGGAGTAGTCATGAAAGGTCACTGATAATTAAACATTATATTCAAATGGGTCTGGGGATATAGCAATACTGCAGTTACACACACACACACACACACACACGTGCGAAACAAAACCAAAATTTTAGCAATATTGGTTTCTAATTATCCTTTAAGAGCTCTGGAATGACATGGTACATACAGGACTGTTTGTTCTATCTTCTCTGTTTAACCTATCAGGATAGTTAACTCTAGGATCCAACTATAATGGAAGAACAGTGAAGAACACATTTTCCAGTGTTATTCTATAATAATAGCATGGGCAGATTTAACTGTTCCCTTAAGAGTGCTACTGTGCCTTGTCTTCCTGGTGACCTGATCATTGTCCTTAGAACACATCTTATTCTGTAGTCATTAACATAGTACAGTTGACCCTTGAACAACACAGGTTTGAAATGTAGAAGTACATTTATACATGGATTTTTTAAAGTAAATACAGTACGGTACCGTAAATGTACTTTTTCTTCCTTATGATTTTCTTACATTTTCTTTTCTCTGGCTTACTTTATTGTAATAACACAGTATACAATACATAACAAAATTCAAAATGTGCATTAATCAACTGTTACGTTATTGCTAAGGCTTTTAGTCAATAATGGGCTATAAGTTTATGTGATACATAATTTACCTTTAAGTCAGACATAAATTTTTGACTGTGCAGGGGGTCAGTGCCCCTAAGCTCTTCACTTTTTCAAGGGTCACCTCTACATTATCACTTTTGGATGAGGGTACATGTTGCACTGAGGCATACTGTCCCAACAATTTAGTGATACAGATGCTTCCTATGTATATTAATCCATCCTCCTTCCATACTTCCACCATATGCTGAAAACATGAGGGCAGACTGGTCCCAATGATACATTAAACATACAACTATAAAAACTGTGTTTCCCAGGGGAATCTGGTTGGCTCAGTTAAGCATCTCACTCTTGATTTCATGATTTCAGGGCTGTGAGATCAAGCTGTGCATCAGACTCTGCGTTCAGCAGGGAATCTGCTTGAGATTCTCTTCTTCTCCCCCTCTGTCCCACCCCCACTTGTGTACATGCTCTTGCTCTCTCTAAAATAATTAATTAAGTCTTTAAAAAATGGATTTTCCAGAAAAAGTACTTTTTTTTTCTTCTCAGAGCATCCTCCTAATTGTCCTTTCTGGAGTGACATCAGGATACATGGTGAACATTGATATACCAGGCAACCACAACAAAACATTATATCAGTCAAGTAATCACTTCAACACAGTGCCATATTGTAGCACAGTCCCATGGTACAGGTGACCCATTATTGTATAGTCACTGGCCTGTGATATTCAGAGGTAAACCTTCAGATTCTCTGGAAATTGGCTAATGTATAAAGTATAGTTCATAAATCATGAAGCAAATGAGAAGTCCAATCCAGTGACATTTATTCTGATCACTAAAGGATTCAGACAGTTCCAATATTAGTCCAGTTATCAGTTAAATTATCATTTAAAGCTCATAAATGGATTTCAGTCTGATAGCCTTTAGAAGAAAAAATTCTGATAATAACTGGTGCCCATCACTGAGAAAACAACTCAGAGAAGTTATTCCCTTATTCTGAGAAGTTCTCTATAGAATAAACAGCATTATTACTGGTGTTATCTCTCACTTTTTGAATCCCTTACTTTCAGTAACTACTTCTACCTTTCTCAAATTAGCCACAAATTAATTCATCCTCTCCTTCTCTTGATATAATTCACAAACTTACTTATACATCTGGCAAAGGTATAACTGCATCAGTCCTTTCCCTGGCATCTATTCCCAGGAGTGAATTGTGTAACTTAAGAGGTATAAGAAAATGAAGCTCTCCTTCTCCTACTCTAGACAAAGTTATAGCTGCTCTCCTAAGTTTTAACATAGCCACATACAGGGTTCTTTTAGAGATACTTACAAAAAGCTTTAAAGATATGGAAATAACACCTTGTGCCAAGGTGGATTTTTGGTTGAAACCTGAAAATATAACACAAGAAAACATGGATGCCAGCAGCACACAAAATATTTTTGTGAGCCAGCGTAGTAGGCATCCTCTAAGATGACTTCCAATGATACTTACCTCCTCATTTTAACACTTTTGTAATTTGCTTCTAGATGAGAAAATGCAGCAAAATTTATGGGCTGTCACTTTTGTGATTAGATTACCAAAGACAATGACTTCCATATTGCTAGCATACTCTATTGCAGTCATCGTCTGCATGCTTAGATGAAGTTGCCATGTTGCACAGAATTGCTGTCATATGGCAAAGAACTGAGGCTGACCTCCAAGCAACAAGCAGCCCAGAACCAAGACATTCAATCCAACAACCCTCAAGAAACTAAATTCTGCTATCAAATGATATGAGCATAACCTTCCCCAGTCAAGCTTTCAGATGAGACTCTAGTCTTAGCCCATACTTTAGTTGAAGTGGTATGAGAGACCCTAAGTCAGAGTATCCAGTTAAGCTTTGGCCATGTCACTGGCCTACAGATATTGTGACATGATAAATGTGTGTTTATTTAAGCGACTAAGTTCTGTGGTAGTTACATAGCAACAGATAACTAATACAGTTGAGAAAAATAGAGAATTTTATTCTGGCATAATTCTTTACATCACTTCCCACTTTTGTACCCTAAGAACCTTTTAAAAGGAGATCCCCTTCACTTATTTTTTCATATTCAATGTAACAAAAATTCATCAAAGCCAATCTCCCTTCACCTTATTTTTTTTCCAACCTCTGTTTTTGCAACAAATACAAGTGACCCTTGACCAACATGGGTGTTAGGAATGCCAACCCCCAACACCATCAAAAATCTTTGTATAACTTCTAACTTAACCAAAACTTAACTACAAATAGCCTTACCAATAACATAGTCAATTATATATTTTTTGTGTTATATGTATTAAAAATTATATTCTTACATAATTAAGTTAGAGAAAAGAAACTGTTAAGAAAATAATAAGGAAGAGAAAGAGAAAATACATTTATAGTACCATACTGTAGATTTTTTTTTATAGCTACATATAAGTGGACCCACACAGTTCAAACTCATGTTCAAGAGTCAACTGTAATTTAATCAACTAATGCAATTTTGTATTAAATTATTACTTTGAGAGCTAAAAGGAATGGGTAATGGCCAAGCAGTGAGGTGATATTTAGCTTGTTGCTGAGTAGCAGTAATTTTAAAATGGGTACCTTGATCTAAGGAAATATAGATGGGTACTACAAATCAAAATAAGTATTTTCCTAATACTTTAATTGTAATATTCACTGTGGTTTTAGTAGCAACATATGCAAATCCCAAATTAGGGTACATCTAGATTTCTGGTAGGGTCCGTTAAAATTTGCCATGGGTAAACAGGCCCATCTGCTAATTATCACCAAAATATTGTCCTCAAATAAATCATTCCATGGCAAGTTTCAATAAATCTGTTACATTGGCATTCTGGAAAGTCTTTGGCAGACATTGTTCAGCTAGTACATAATACCAGATAAAAATTAATGAAAAATTGTTTTGATAATTACTTTCTATAATTTGTTTGGATATTCTGATTATATGTGGTATTAGTCAAAGTCAGAATTTATCTGATCTTCAGTGGAGGAAAAGGATAAAAGAAAAAAAGGAAAAAGAAAGAAATGGGAGACTAAGAATTCAACCCCAAAGAGAAAGTCAGGTCAAGTACATAGTACAATGAATAACAAAGAAAAATTGATAAAGAAAAATGTGTAGCAAGAAAAAGCTAACCATCTGTTATGAATGTATTCACTGAATTAAGAACTCCTGCTTTGCATCACTTTCTTTTCCATCTATATTGGAAGTTAGACACAGTGGCAGCACCTTGACATTGTGAACTGTTTGGTCCTGGCCTACAGAAACTTCCAGTGGTTACCTAACGAAATAATTTGCTCTGGTGAGTTCAATATATACCTTTACTTACTTCAGAGCAGAAAGGAAGTTTATCTCCTATGGACTGACTATTAGTTAAGATACAGATATTCATGGCAAAAATAATCTAAAATGTTATCTAAATTCAGATATATATTTAGAAAACACTAAATAACTTTCCAAATAAATTAGTGTTAAAAGTGATCTATAAACCTATGTTTCTTATAACTTTGAAAAGAATATTCAATTTTATCAGATGTTCATTAATATAAATAGTACCTACTGATAAAACTGAGATTAATTAAATAATGATAGATTTTTTAAATTTAAAATCATAATATATTCATTTATTTTAAATCAAGATTCTAGGGGCACCTCAGGTCATGTTCTCAGAGTCCTGGAATAGAGCCCTGCATCAGGCTTTCTGCTCAACAGGGAGCCTGCTTACTTCTACCCCTCCCTGCCTCTCTGCCTCCTTGTGATCTCTGTCTCTCAATCAAATAAATATATAAAATCTTTAAAAATGAAACCTTGGGCAATTGTATTCTAATGTATGAATTCTTTTTACATCAGTCTTCTCATTTTCTATACTATACTTGACAGATATTACAGTTATTGCACATTTAAATAAAGATGAAAACCAGGAATTGAGCAACCAATGTGGTTTACCTTAATAACTGAACTTTGACCAAAAAAGCAGTCAAGAATCCTATGACTTTGAAATGATTGTAATCCGAATCATTAGAAGCTCAACGTGGCTTTAGTAGAAACAAGGAGAACTTATTAAAAAGTATGAAGTTTGTAAGAATCCATGATTATAAAGATATTAGTAAATTATATTATTAGTGCTGAAAATAGCATGGGTTTGGCAATGTCAAATGCTTTTTATTAAGATTTACATTCAAAGGTTAAGAATACCAAGGTTCAATTAGTATTTTACAAGATTTTGTAAAGATTGACATTAAAATCAGTTAAATATTTAATAGATTACTTGCTCTATTTCCACATTATGTTTATATAACTTCAAAGATGAAAAAATCAGATAATTTGGTGTACTGAAGATTTTGGAGTAAAGTATTTGGTTGATTAACATCTATTTACTTGTCCAAAATTTTACAGAAATATGCAGAGTCAGAGAGAAAGTTATTAATTCAGGCTTTGAATAACTATCACATTATTTTTTCTAAAATAATTTTAACTAAAAAAAAGAAAAAAATTCCTACATGATAGTTAAAAAGAAGACACTGGTTATTTTCAGAAAATTTTAACTTATGAAAAATAGGTGTCTGCTTCAAACACTTAACGCATAAAAATTAATAGGTTCCTAACACGTAAAACATAAGAAAATAAAGATCACCTGGAAGAAACAAAGATTACACTTAACCCCTCAAATAGATAATGACTACTATATTTTTCATCACTCCTTTATTTGTATTTATTCTTTTTCTCTTTTTTTTACATAGTAAGTTCACCCTGCTTTAAATCCTAATTTTTTCACTGATATACCCTGTGCCCTTTTCAATGGCAGTGAAAGTTCTTTTAAAACACAATTATTAATAACTGCATACTATTTTAATATATGAATACTTAACCCTATGCATATTCTTAAAATAATTTTAAAACATCTTTTTCCCCCTTAAACATACATGACCTTTTTTTCCAGTCCCCCGGTGGTTTCTGATTTGTGGCAATAATTCCCCCCATAGTGTCTGTCATCACCAAATTGCAGATGACTAATGTTACTCAAAGAATGAAGTTATATGTTTACTTATATACACTACTTAAGGAAAGATGGCTAGTTAAGATAAGATAAACTGTATTTAAATTTAAATTAGACTGAACCTCTTTTTTTGAAAAGCTTACGCTGGCTTTGCTCTTTAAAATCATGTTTTATCTGTTCAGTAGATAAGCATCGTCAGGAGAACTGTAATGTGATTCTCTAGAAAGGTTATTTCTGAAATACTAAAGAAGGGCACCTAGTCTGTCATCCCTGCAGATGGGAACAAGGATGAATTATTAACTACCACGGATGCCAAGGGAAAAGATGAATCTGTTTTGAAAAGGTAACACACAGAAATCAAAATATCCTTTAGTCAGTGGACTCAAGGGGTATTTGAAAAGAATGTTCAGACATCTGAGATCTCTATATCACATTTTGGCTTTAGCAAACATCCACATCATCCTATATCATTCTTCGAGATTTAGTGAAGGAGTTATAATCAGAAAGACTAATTTCACAAAATTTTTAATACCCATCGTTGTGAAAAATCCAAGCAATTGGGCAAAAGAGAATTTCGATCTAATAAGAGGTTCTGTCTAATACCATTTAATATATTGGCCATTCATGCATAAATAGACCATGTGATTCTGGACAATAAAATTATAGTTTTTGCTTAAATTTTGCTTAAATTTGTAAATGTGCTTTAATTATTTCTCACTCATTTTCTTGACACTAAAACTCATGGTCAAATTTAAGTGTCTTCACCAAACATTAACTTAGTTTTCTTCTTTGTATTACTGTAATCAGGCTGCATTAAGATAGATCCCTACAGTTGTAAAGGTTTGAACACAGAGAGTTTTGTTTGTTTGTTTGTTTACAGAACAGAAAAATCGTTGGTAGCAGTCTAGGCTTCCTTTAGTACATACTTTACACATTAGTTCTGTGGGTTTCCATCTTTGTCAAACAGAGGAGGAAAAGAGTACGGAAAAGCAAAGGAGGAAGTTTTCAGAATCCTGGCCTACAAGTGGCAAACTTCCCTTCCTTTTCCTAGCTCATGGTTAGAACTCAGTTTCAAGGTCACACCAGCAATGAGAAAGGCTAGAAAATGCAGCCTCAGTAATGCCCAGAATTAGGGGAAAGGAACCTTAAAATAATTAGCAGCATCTTTATGATCTTCAAAACTAAAAGGCCTAGATGAAAAAATTCAAGTTCACTCATATCCTGCCTCAGATTCTGCTTTGTTTTGTTTTTTAAATATTTTATTTTTTTATTTATTTGAGAGAGAGCATGATGTTGGAAGGGGCAGGGGAAGAAGGAGAGAGAGAAGCAGACTCCCCACTGAGCAGGGAGCCCAACTCAGGGCTTGATCACAGGAGATCATGACTGAGCTGAAGACAGCCGCTTACCCAACTGAGCCACCTAGGTGTCCTTGCCTAAGCTTTGCAATTAAGAGTTCTTTAGGACTAAGTTCTCATGAATTTCAGTTGATACTAATGTTTTCAAAAGCCTGAAAAACTTATAGAAAAAAGTGCATGATTATTTTACTTCTTGAATATCTTCCAGTGAAAATATTGACATCAGCAAATAAAGGACCTACATCCACTTGGATTTCCAAAAATGATTATGTCATCACAGAAAAAGTTTAAGAGGATTCAAGTAAAAAGTTAAGACTGAATCCTGACTCACCAGAAATTTTATCTTTGGGAGATATAATCCGGATTTCTTAGATCATTTCTTCATATGGAAACATGAGAAAAATATTCATATTTGTAGTTCAGAGTTGCTGCAAAGATGTTTCATTTCCATCTAATGTAAAAGAGCAAATTCACCATTTTGGTATTCACACAGCATGCACTTTCATCCATTTTCTAGTACTGTCAGTGTTTCTTAAATTGTAATATGTATTCAAGTCATCTGAGGTTTAAAGTAAAAATATAAATCCCATGAACTTGCTTTCTGAGATCCTAATTCTTTGGAGCCATAGTCTCCACTTTTTTGCAGGTAAGCAAGGTCATTCTGGTACGAATGAACCAGAGACCAAGTTTACAGAATAGAGCTGGACCTCAGTGTCTTTGAAAGTGGGCATCCTTACTGTATCTCAAATCTAGGGCAGCATTTTCACAATAGTAAGCACTTGATTAATGACTGTTAAGGAATACAGAAATAATTGTTTGGTATATCTTAAACATAAAATCCTAAAAATTAAATGAAAAAGAAGTTTGAAAAAAGATACCTCTGCTCCTTAGTAGCTTTTTGATGTGATAAAGTCATACAATGCTCTGGACTTCATTTTCTATGCCTGCCAGATGAAAATTATACTATGTCCTGTACAGTGTTGAAAAAAATTTTAAAATGCATATGCAACATTTTGCACAAAATACACACTAAATTTATGAGATTTTATAATGATTCTATTATGCATGTATATTAACTATAAATTATTTAAGTTTCATCTAAATAGTTTAAAACACAGTAATCAAAATACCTATGTTTTCTACACTTAGATCATAGGTAAAAGGAAATTTGATCAGCATAATTTTTTTTTTAAATTGTTCATTTTAGAGAGAAAAAGCATGGTGGGGAAGGGCAAAAGGAGAGAAAAAGAGGGTCACAAGCACACTCCATGCTGAGCATGGAGCCCTATGTGGGGTTCAATCTCACAACCCTGAGATCAGAACCCTGAGATCATGACCTGAGCTAAAACTGAGAGTTGGATGCCCAACTGACTGTGCCACCCAGGCACCCCTGATCAACAAAAATTTTTAAAGAGACATAAGTTAATTCCTCAGTGATACTGGAAAACCTTTAAAGAGTTCAGAAATACAGTGACTGGTCTAAAGATTGGGAGATTTGATTTGAGATAACTTTGCAAAGTTATGCAATCCACTTTATTTATCTGAGATTCTATTTTCTTAACCATACAATCTCAAGAAGTATAAATAAAGTGGAAGCTACCTTCAATTCTAAATTTTATGATAGTATGACCCAAGAAATCATGCTAAATGAAATAGGATTACATGCCAGGCAATAAAATCCCCTTTTCATTTAAGTCGTCAATATTTAAGTCTTTAACAGAAAATAGTAGTTAAATAAAATGTCTTATTGAGTTTAGCTGAATCTCTAATTCAAGTAAAGCAAAGTTATTCCTTTTTTAAGCTTTATATGATATTGCTGAAGTCCTCAAAAAACATTTTTGATGAATACCATATGTTACAGAAGAAAAATATTTCTACCAAAAATTTCTAGACTTGAGAAAGTATTTCAAAACCTAAAGATATGCTCAGTACAATTTGCTGAAATCCAATTTAAATAATGATGTACAAATTATTTTAGTATAGCCCACTGACCCAGAACTATCTGATACTTGAATTGTCTATGAAGCCAATACCTAGTGTGCTCTTAATCTTTGATTTCATTTATGGGATGTATTGCTGGCGACAGTGCAGGGATGGTGTACTCTGCAGCTGCGAAATGTAATTACATGTTCTTCTTTTTCTACTTCCTTGTTATACTCAGCATGACTCAGTCTGATATTTCATTGCTGTTCTATTTTATTTACTATCCAATAGATAGTTGATAAACTCATACTATATGCCTTATCTCTCCTACAATTATAATTTATTTTATTAGATATAAAGGTCACTCACAATTGCATCTTTGTCCTGTGACATATATCCACTGTTATATGTAAAATTATTATAATATACAATTTTGGAAGCATTATATATTCATTAACTTGGAAGTTACATATTTAATTTTAAGATGTCACAATTTTGCACCACATTGGTAATTGTTTTCTAAGTTTAGTATAAATCCTTGTTATGTATGGACTTCAACAATAGTCCTTATATTAACTTGTAGCAAGATCATTTATTATTCTATGTATATTAAATGTGTACATCAAGTAGGCCCTCTCATAGAAAATTATGAGTTGGATAAAAACTATAAAATATACCTCAAATCTACCCCCCAAAATACACCTCAACCATTTATGGAAAGTAAATATCATCTGAATGTAAAAACAAATTCATATGAAACATATAAAAAACAATACTATTCTTTATTTAATAAAACAGTGAAGTAAGTAGTATTACCTAAAACTAGGACATTTCAAGATATATACTACAGAAGCAGGGAGGTGTGGGCAGGGGGTTTTCTGTTTGCTTTTTTGTAATCTGAAATGCTTTCAGTATTTTAATCCACGATAATTTACTCGTCTTCTGTGTACCAGTGTACCACTACTATAAAAAAAATTGTTACCCTTTTACTCCTAAAAAGGATTTTTTAACTGCTCAAAGAAAGACATAGGAGTTCTTCCTTAACATTTGTTCCTTTTTTAACTTCTCATTTCATCACTAGGGAGTGTAATTTCAACACTGACATTTTAGCATAGTGAATGGCACTGAAAAGTCATGCAATAAATATGTGTCGAGTGAATAAAATAAGACTAATTTTTACTTGGTTTATTACCCATTTGATTTAACTTAAAATAACTAACTTCATATTTGATTTCCCATTACTCTTCATTATTTTTCCATCGTTACTATTTTCAAATTATGGAGTAGCCAATTATTATTTTTCTCTTATAAAGCTTTTGTATATTTCCATTCCACTTCTTTTCATTCCCTGGCCAGCCCTACTGGAAGCTCATTTCTCCTTGTATCTTCATTTATTGTTATGCGTCCAAAATGCTCTTCCTGTCTCTGCTCATTCTCCACTGTAATTCATAAACATTGACAACGCTTTTCTACCTAATATTCCAAACATAAAAACTTTATCATACAAATGTCAATCATAAAACCAACAAGTATATTTTGGATAACTATATTATCCATTATCTATTAGTATACATTAGTATATACTAGTATAATTATACATTAGCCCCCTATTTTATTTTGATATTCAACAGGCCCACAGATTCCAAAATAAATTTAAAATCTTTGGGTGTCCACTTATTTTCTCCCTAATGTGATTATGCTCTATTAAGCATGACCTTGTACTGAGGCCCTCTTGGCAGCCACTTGACTCTGACACTCATTATGACAATTGTATCCACTTGCTTTCTAGTGGTTAAGCACCACCACGTCTTCTATTGTTTCAGGGTTTTCACAATTTTTAATGATTTCCAGCCCAGTTCTATAGTAAGTTTTCAATACCATTAGCCCTTGCCTAGAGAGGAGAAGCAAACCATGATCTTTTTAGTAGTAAAAGTGTTCCTCTTCTCGGGGCACCTGGGTCACTCAGTGGGTTAAAGCCTCTGCCTTCGGGTCAGGTCATGATCCCAGGGTCCTGGGATTGAGCCCCGCATCACATCATCGGGCTCTCTGCTCAGCAGAGAGCCTGCTTCCTCCTCTCCCTCTGCCTGCTTTTCTGCCTACTTGTGATCTCTGTCTGTCAAACAAATAAATAAAATCTTTTAAAAAAAGTGTTCTTCTTCTCATTGAAAACCTTATAACTTTAAGAATAGTATGACCTCCTAGCTTTATGGTGAAAAATCATCTTTTACTACATCTTCCCACTATAGATAGTATATTCATTCTAGCATGTCTAATTCCTTGAGCCTTTTATTCCCTTCCTCCAACCTTTCTTATTACAGCTTTGACATTTCAACTCTAATCAAAATTTGTTATCATGTTTTATTTTCTTGTAGGAGTCATTTTAGTAGTGAAATCACAGCATTTCCTGGGGTCCTTCCCAGAAGGTAAAATCCTATATCTTGGGACAGTGCTTCAGGTCAACCAACTCTTCCCCTCCCAATTTTCTATCCTGGTTTCACAGACCAGGAATCCACTCACACATGTATTCCCCCTACCCGTGCTGGTATATGATATCGAGGTTTTCTAGCTCCTTTGAAGTTTATTCCTTTCCTCCCTTATGTTAGGACTTTTATGTCCTATCTATGTTATACTGTGAATTAGCCCTTATTATAGATATAATGACACAAAGTAGCTTAAGAAGAGCACTCTTGATTTCTAGGGTTTTTCCTAATTTTTCCCAACAACTTTGGAGTTTTAGTTCTTGTAGGAAGAGGTGGGCTAATTCTACAGGCTCAGAAGTTTCAGAGGAGGCTGGGTGGTCACAATCTTTGGAGACATCTACCTAGATATCCCACTGCACCTATCAAAACCCCATATATTCCCAACTAAAGCCCTGACTTTGGAATGGTAGACATTGTTCTATAAAGTTTTGGTTAAAGACATTGTTCTATAAAGTTAAGCCACTCAACCATTATTATGTCTTTACCTTTGTTCTCAGATTTCTTTGCTTCTCTACTGAAGGAGAGGAAGGTTTCATTCATTTTACAAAGAAACTCTTTGGCCTTTCCTCTTGGTTTTCAATCTTTTATTAATTTTCCTTAGTAATATATATTATTTTCTATTGAGTTAGTGTAGTTTAGCAAAACGCATTCAATCCCATTGTTCTTTCAGGTAACTTTTCATGTAATAAGTTTGAAATGAAAGACATATCATACTTGCTCTATCCTCCACTCAATCATTACTCTCCCAATTTACCAGCAATAAATGTTTTAACAACTGGACTTTCGGGGCGCCTGGGTGGCTCAGTGGGTTAAAGCCTCTGCCTTCGGCTCAGGTCGTGATCCCAGGGTCCTGGGATCGAGTCCCGCATCGGGCTCTCTGCTCAGCGGGGAGCCTGCTTCCCTCTCTCCTCTTTCTCTCTCTGCCTGCCTCTCTGCCTACTTGTGATCTCTGTCAAATAAATAAATAAAATCTTTAAAAAAAAAACAAAACTGGACTTTCATCTTGTGCCAGAAAATGTTGATGATGAGGTTTTCTCAGTGCCAACTGGGTCATGTATCATCTAGCTACAAAACTTCGTCTTGTAACCTACTCCTAGGACCACTCCCAGTATCAACTTCTGCAGGTTTTATACTCTGGAAACAGATGTTGAGATGCAGTTTGTGAGCTCAACATCTGTGAAAAAGTGGGGAGGGACTAGGGTTGAGCAGAGGGAGAAGGTGAAATTCAATGTATTCCCAACAAAGCCAGAGGCAGGCTGACAGGGATTTTTTTTTTTTTTCTGTAAGAACTACTTACCAGCACTGAACTGAAATGGGTGGGCATTTATACTCTTGCCTTGTTCAGTCATCAGAAGTAGGCTGTCTTGGGAATAGCGTGCCCTCTGGACCAGTGGTCTGACCTGAGGCAGACACTAAAGGAGCTAAAATCTAAAAGCTATCTGTTGACCTCATTTCTCCATACTTCGAAGAGGTAGCTAAATGATTCATATGCAGGTCAAGCACAAAGTTAACTCAAAGTCTTGAAAACAACCAATAATTGATATATAGGTAGAGCAGGATAAGACTGCAAGAGTAAGAGGACAAAAATCCCAAGAGGGTGCAGATTCCTGGAACCAAGGGGTGAATGAGTTTCAAGAATAAGGGATTTGTAAAAAGTGTAAGATTCTGAAAGAGATTGGTTTTGCCTAAATTTTTTTTTTAATTTTTATTTTTAATTTTTATTTTTTATAAACAAATTTTTATCCCCAGGGGTACATGTCTGTGAATCGCCAGGTTTAC
>PISX010028668.1:0-21213 GCA_004024625.1 Mellivora capensis | reverse complement strand
GAGGATGATGTTTGCTGTGGGTCTTTCATAGATAGATTTTATGAAGTTCAGGAATGTTCCCTCTATCCCTATACTTTGAAGTGTTTTAATCAGGAACGGATGCTGGATTTTGTCAAATGCTTTTTCTGCATCAATTGAGAGGACCATGTGGTTCTTCTCTCTTCTCTTATTGATTTGTTCTATCACATTGATTGATTTGTGAATATTGAACCATCCTTGTAACCCAGGGATGAATCCCACCTGGTCATGGTGGATAATCTTTTTAATGTGCTGTTGGATCCTGTTTGCTAGGATTTTGTTGAGAATCTTAGCATCCATATTCATCAGTGATATTGGTCTGAAATTCTCCTTTTTGGTGTGGTCTTTGCCTGGTTTGGGGATCAGGGTAATGTTAGCTTCATAAAAAGAGTCTGGAAGTTTTCCTTCTGCTTCAATTATTTCTTCTTTAAAAGTTTGGTAGAATTCCCCAGGGAATCCGTCAGGTCCTGGGCTCTTGTTTTTTGGGAGGTTTTTGATCACTGCTTCAATCTCATTACTAGATATTGGTCTATTCAGGTTGTTGATTTCTTCAATTTTGGTAGTTTATAGTTTTCCAGGAATGCATCCATTTCATCTAGGTTGCTTAGCTTATTGGCATATAACTGTTGATAATAACTTCTGATGATTGTTTCTATTTCCTTGGTGTTAGTTGTGATCTCTCCCTTTTCAATCATAATTTTATTAATTTGAGCTTTCTCTCTTTTCTTTTGGATTAGTGCGGCCAATGGTTTATCGATCTTATTGATTCTTTCAAAAAACCAGCTTCTAGTTTCATTGATACGTTCTACTGTATCTCTAGTTTCTACCTCATTCATCTCTGCTCTAATCTTGATTATTTCCCTTCTTATATGCGGAGTTAGTTTGATTTGTTGTTGATTCTCCAGTTCTTTAAGGTGTAGAGACAGCTGTTGTATTCTGGATTTTTCAATTTTTTTGAGGACAAATGTATTTTTGTATGTAGCTCCATTTTCTAATATCTGACTTGAAAGTTAATGTCAAAAAGCAATAATTATAACTCTATGTTGATGGATACAAAATATAAAGATGTGTTTTGTGAAAATTATATAGATAAATAAGAAGTAGATAAAGCAATAAAGAGCAATATTTTTTATACTATTGAAATTCCTTTGGTTTTAATCTAAACTAGATTGTTATAAATTAAGACGTTAATTATACTCCTAGAGCAACCACAAAGAAAAAATACTCAAAAATATTAGTAAAAACAAAAGACAAGGAATTAAAATGGTACACTAGAAAATATCTTTTTAATATGAAACAATGCAGTAATTGAGGATTAGTAAAACAAAAAAAAACATGGCACATGGAAAAAATAGCTAAATGGAAGGCATAAATCCTGTCTTATCAGTTATTACATTAAATGTAAATGGATTTGGGCTCCTGGGTGGCTCTAAACATCTGCCTTCAGCTTGGGTCTTGATCTCAGGGTTCTGGGATTAAGCCCTGCATTGGGCTCCCTGCTCAGTGGGGAGACTGCTTCTCCCTCTCCCTCTGTCTACAGCTCCCCTTGCTTGTATTCTCTCTCTCTCTGTCAAGTAAATAAATAAAATCTTTTTTAAAAATATAAATGGATTAAACTCACCAATCAAAAGATAGAGATTGACAGAATACATAAAAATCAAAATCCAACTCTATGGTGTCTTTAAGAGACTCATTTGAGAATTCAAAGATATAAATCTGTTTAAAGTATGGAAAAAGATATGTCATGTGACAGTAATCAAAAGATTGGTAGAAGTGTTTAGACTAAAAATATACCAATAGACATGAAGACAAAAATTGTTTAGAAAGACAAAGTAGAACATTTTATAAGACTAAAATGATCATCAGGGATGGGGGAAGTGAGGAATAAGGATTAAAAAGTACACTTATCATGATAAAAAATAAAATAAAATGTTTTAAAAAAGATTAAAATGACCAATCCAGAAAGAAGATACAAATATTAAAACATATATGTGCCTAACAACAGAGATCCAAAATACTTGAAGCAAATACAGGCAGAATTGAAGAGGAAAATAGACAATTCAACAATAATAGTTGGATATTTTAACATATCAGTAAGGGATAGAACAATTAGACAAAAAAGTAGCAAGGAAATAGACTTGTACAACAGTATTAACCAACTAGAAATGACAAACATCTAAACAATATTCCACCCAAAAACAGGATAATACACATTCTAAGCTGCACATGAAACATACTTCAGGAAAGAGGATATGTTATGCCATAAAACAAATCTTGGTAAATTTAAGAGTTTTACATCATACAAAATACGTTTTCAGATCATAAGGGAATGAAATTAGAAATCAATAACAAAAAGAAATCTGGAAAATTCACAAAAATGTGGAAATTAAACAACATATTCTTAACTGAATCAAAACAGAATCACAGGGGTGCCTGGGTGGCTCAGTGGGTTAAAGCCTCTGCCTTCGGCTCAGGTCATGATCCCAGAGTCCTGGGATCAAGGCCCGCATCAGGCTCTCTGCTCGGCAGGGAGCCTGCTTCCTCCTCTCTCTCTCTCTCTCTCTCTCTCTGCCTTTAAAAAAAAAGAAAAAACAGAATCACAAAGCAAATAAGAACATACATTGAGATCAATGAAAATTAAAACACAACATTCAAAAACATAGGAGATGGAATGAACCCCATGCTCAGAGGGAAATTTATAGCTGTATTTACCTTCTACCTTAAGAAACAACAACAACAAAAGATCAAACTAAACCCAGGGCAAATAGAAGGAAGGCGATATTGAAGATCAAAGGGGAAATAAATAACATAGAATATCGAAAATAGTAGGGAAAAATCAATGAAACCAAAATTTGGTCTTTGAATAGATAAAGTTAACAAACCTTTAGCTAGACTGGCTAGTTAAAAAAGAAAAGGCTGAAATTACTGCAATTGGAGTGACAGAAAGGCCATCACTGGCAACCAGTATAGAGATAAGAAGTATTACAAGGGAATTCTATGAACAATTGTATGCTGGCAAATTAGATAACACAGGTGAAATGGAAAAATTCCTAGAAACACACAAACTACTGAAACTGATTTAAGAAAAAATAGAACATTTCCCACAAGGGATTGAACATAAAACATTTTTCACAAAGGAAAATTCCAAACCAGATGGCTCCAAAGACGAATTCTACCAAATGTTTAAAGAAAAATGAACACCTATCCTTCACAAACTCCTCTAAAAAAACAGAAAGGAAGGAAAACTTCCTAATGCATGCTATGATTTATAACCCTGATACTAAACCCAAAGACATAACAACAAAAACAACAATAAAACAAAACTAAAGATCATGAATATATGATCTCTGTGGACCTATGAATATAAAAGCAAAACACTTAGAAAAATACTAGAAAAATATGAATTATATACTATGACCAAATGGGATTTATCCCATGAATATAAGGTTGTTTTATTTTTATTTTTTTATTTTTGTTAAAGATTGTATTTGTTTATTTGACAGAGAGAGAGATCACAAGCAGGCAGAGAGGCAGGCGGAAAAACAGGGGGAAGCAGGCTCCCCACTGAGTGGAGACCCTGATGTGGGGCTTGATCCTAGGACCCTGAGATCATGACCTGAGCCAAAGGCAGAGGCTTAACCCACTGAGTCACCCAGGTGCCCCTATAATGTTGTTTTAAACACTCAACAAACTAGAAACAGAAGGGAAATCCCTCAACTTGATGAAGATCATGTTTGAAAGACTCAAAACTTACATCATACTCAATGGTGAAAGATTGGCAGGTTTTCCCTGGGGATCAGGAACAAAACAACACAACTATGTTCACTCTCACTACTTCTATTGAACACTGTGCTAAAAGTTCTTACCAGAGCAATTAGTCAAGAAAAACAAATAAAACGCATCCAAATTAAAAGGGAAAAATAAAACTAACTCTACTCACAGATGGCATTATCCTATACATACATAGAAAAGGCTAAATAACAACACCAAAAAAACTTCTAGAGCTAAAAAATGAATTCAGCAATGTAGAAAAATACAAGATCAATGTACAAAAATCATTTGTATTTCTATACACCAAAAATGAACAATCTAGTCAGGAAACAAAAAAAAAACTATTATACAGGATCAAGAAGAATAAAACACTTTGGAATAACTCTAACCAAGTAGGTACAAGACTTGTACACTGAAAACTACAAAACATGTTGGAAGAAACTAAAAAGACCTAAATCACAGGGAAAACATCATGTATTCATGGATTGAGATGCAAAATATTGTTAAAATGACAATACCACCTAAAGCTATCTGCAGACACAAAGCAATCCCTATCAAAATAAAACTGCCTTTTTTTTCCAGAAATGAACAAGATTATTTTAAAATGTATATGAAATTGCAAGGAACCCTAAATAAGCAAAATAATTTGAAAAAGAACAAAGTTGGAAGACTTATACTTCTCAATTTCAAAACCTACTACAAATAATAGTAATTAAAACAGTATGGTATTGGCATAAGGATAGACCTATATATATAAAATAGATAGAAACCTGTATACTCAAATTCAATTGATTTTCAAAGTGGTGCCAAGATCATGAAATGTGGAAAGAACAGTCTCTTCAACAAATGTGCTCAGACAATTGGATATCCACACGCAAAAGAAAGAACCTGAACACTTACCTCATACCATATGCAAAAATTAACTGGAAATGGATCAAGAACCTAAATGCAAGAGCTAAAATTATTAGCCTTTGAGAAGAAAACATAGGGGTAACATCTGCATGACTTTGAGTTTGGCAATAAATTCTTATTAGATATGATAAAAAGTACATACAGCAAAGGAAAAAGTACATAAATTCAACTTAAAAAAATCAGAACTTTTGTACGTCAAAGGATACTATCAAGAAGGTGAAAAGACAACCCATATATCAAAAATTAATGACATACAACTTGTTGGCTAATTGAACATAATAAAAAAAGACAAACCATAGAATGAGAGAAAATATTTGAAAATTATATATCTGATAAGATTTTATTATAAATATTATATAAAGAACCCATATAACTTAACAAAAAAGACAATTCAATTTTAAAATGGGCAAAGGAGTTAAATAGACCTTTATCCAGACAAAATATACAAGTGGCCTACAAGCACATGAAAAGATGCTCAATGTCATTAGTCACTAGAGAAATGCTAATAAAAAACCATAATGAGGGGTGCCTGGGTGGCTCAGTGGGCTAAAGCCTCTGCCTTTGCCTCAGGTCATGATCCCCGCATCAGACCCTCTGCTCAGCAGGGAGCCTGCTTCCACCCCCCCCCCAGGCCCCCCCCCCCCCCCCCCCCCCCCCCCCCCCCCGCTCTCTCTCTGCCTGTCTCTGCCTACTTGTGATCTCTGTCAAATAAAGAAATAAAATCTTTAAAAAAACATAATGAAATACAACCTCACACCCACTAAGATAGCTATAATTTTTTTTAAAAAAGGAAATAACAGGTGTTAGCAAGGATATAAAGAAATTGGATCCCTCATACATTGCAGATGAAAATGTGAAATGAAACAGTCATAGTGGAAAACATTTTGGCAGTTTCTCAAAAAGTCATAGAATCACCATATGACCCAGCAATGCCATTCCTAGAGAAATGAAAACATATGTCCACACAAAAATTTGTACATGAATGTTTATAGCAGCATTATTCAAACTGGAAAAAAATGTAAATAATCTAATTTCCCATCAACTGATGAATGGATAAACAAAATGGGGTCTATCCATTCAATGGAATATTATTCAGTTGTAAGAAGGAATAAAGGAATAAAGTATTGGTATGTGTTACAACATGGATAAATCTTGAAAACACAAAGGGTTACATACTGTATGATTGCATTTACATGAAATGTCCAGAATAGGCAAATCTATAGACACAGAAAGATTAGTGGTTACCAGGAACTAGGGGGAAAGCCATTGAGTTGTGCACTTAAAATGGTTACAATGGTGTATGATGTGATGTGAATTTTCTCTCAATATGAAAAGGATATGTGGTACTGTTATAAAGATAGAGATACAGATAATTGAGATGTATTATAAATTGAGATATAATTGCAAATTCAGTAATAAACCCATACATTCACAGTCAGTTGATTTTCTACAAAGGTGCCAAGACCAACAAATGGGGGGAAATAGTCTTTTCTAAAATTAGTTGTCTTGGGGCACCTGGGCGGCTCAGTCGGTTAAATGTCTGCCTTTGGCTCAGGTCATGATCCCAGGATTCTGGAATTGAGCCCTGCATAAGGCTCCCTGCTCAGCGGGGAGCCTGCTTCTCTGTGTCCATCTGCCTGCAGCGCCCCCTGCTTGTGCTCTCTCTCTGTCAAATAAATAAATAAAATATTTTTTAAATTAAAAAAATAAAATTAGATGTCTATCACATTGCTATACATGAATGACGAAGATGGGTTTAGGATTGAGGTTGCTTGCACCAAGAAATAGAAAAAAGTTTCTCAGAATGTGGTCCTTGGACAACAGAGTTTACAATCAGTTGGGAATTTTAGTTAAATGCCAATTTCTGGGCCCCATCTACTGAATCAAATTTTCAGGTGTTAGGCCCTGGAATTTACATTTTAACTAGCTCTCTAGTTAATGTGGAAGCATATTGAAGTCTAAGAACAACTGATATAGAGGGTGGCATCATGAGTTTTGGAGTCAGAAGAACCTGGGTTCAAATCCCAGCTCTGACAATTAGCAGTTTTACCTCTGTTCTTAGGTGTTACAGCCAGCTTCCTGCCTTCACCCATGTGTTTCTGTCTCTCTGGCTTAGCTCTTACCATGAGAATTCTGGGTTGGTTACTTTGTGTTTTATAGTAACTGCAATATAAATGAACAAACCCAGGTGCAAAATCTTAATATAAAACCTAAGTCCTTCCTTCCATTGCTGTCCCATCTCTTTTATCCCAGTGCCTCCAACAATGCCCTGCACCCCAGGTCTGGTGCCCCCATATCTCTCTTTCACTGCAATATGAGTGGTTTCATCTTACTGTTGAAGATGGGAGACATGAAAACAGAGAAAGCTTCATCAAAGGGGCTTTGTGCCTTGAAGGCAGAATTTCCACATGCAGAAATGGAAAAAGAATGCTCCAGAAGGAGGAAAGGCCATTAATGTAAAGGTAAAGAGGGAGACTGCTACATGGTTTGTCACTGAAACCAATCAAGGGGCTAGGCTTGGGTTACTTGGTCATTGGTTTACTAGTTTCCCTCCAATTTGTAGTTTGTGTTCATTTTTCTGACCAATCAGGGGGCTTGCCCTCACTTAACTTCATTGTCGACTGACCCTCAGTTTCCTGCCTTTGTTGCAATCCCAAGTCCTGTGTACAAACTAGGAATGCAAACCTGTAATCCTTCCTGACATTTCCAGCCTAGCTGTCCCTTCCTGGCACCAATATTCCCTTGAACCCTAGCACTAATGCCTCTCCATAACTCCTCATAGTCCCAGGAGAGGACACTTCTGTTTAGGGTAAAGGACATGAAATCTGGAAATGCTTCACAGAGGATGCTGTATCTATCCAAAGTTTTAAGGGATGAAGGCAGGATTTCCTCAGGAATGGAGGGAAAAGTCATGTCAAAAAGAAGCCACAATATGAATTTATTAATTCAAAAATATTTATTGAGGTCTTCAACTTTTCCCATCAATCAGTAATGGCAACACAATTCTTAGCGCACCTACCATATGTTGTGCTGGGCTTCTACATACTTATTCAGTCACTCAAATTTCCACTTAACAAGACTTGTGCTAATTACCTACCTATCCATGTACTCTGTAGCATATGGAAGTGTGCTCCAAGGACTACCTTCATGACCCACCTGAGTAGCATCTCATATACCACCTTCTGTATCCTTGCAGAGTTCCAGACCCTAGGTAATCCTTATCTTCAAAGCTGCAGACTTAGCAGGCAACTACCTTCAAGGAATCAGGCTCCTCATTCTCTCCTGCAACCCACTGCCATCCTCAACTTCCTTGTTCCTACTTGTCATCAGGTCTATTTATTATTATATATATAATTTCAAACATTAATCATTTTAAGTGTACAACCCAGTTACATCAATTACATTCACATTGTTGAACAATAATTACTATAATCGTTTTTTTTTAATGTTAAGTAATCTCTACACCCAACATGGGGCTCAAACTCTCAACTCCACGATCAAGAGTCTCACACTTTGCAGACTGAGCCAGCCAAACACCCCTACAATCTACTTTTTAAAAAAGTTTTAAGATTTTATTTTTGAGTAATCTCTATACCCAACATAGAGCTCAAATTCATAACCCCAAGATCAAGAGTTGCATGCTCTACTGACTGAGTCAGCCAGGTATGCCACTACAACCTACTTTAAAAATATTTTCACCAGCCCAAACAGAAGCTCTGTACCCATTAAACAATAATTTTTCTCTTGTCCTTCTGTGTCTGGCTTCTTTCATTCAGCATGATGTCTTCAAGTTTCATCCATTTTATAGCATCTGATCTGTACTCTGAGTGAAGGATTTCACTCCTTTAAAGGAATATATAAATATATATCCCACAGTTTGTTCATCCATCCATCGATAAACATTTGGGTTGTTACCACCTTTTTGCCTCGTCATAATGCTGCTCTGGACATTTGCATACAACTATTTGAATCTCTTTTTTCAGTTCTTTGGGGCATATACCTAGGAGTAGAATTGCTGGGTCATATGGTAACTCTATGTTGAACTGTTGGAGGAGCTGCCAGACTGTTTTCTGCAACAGCTGCACCACTTTAAATTCTTACCAGTGATGTGAGGGTTCCCATTTCTTCACATCCCTGCCAACACATGGCCATAAACCATAAATAGTATCTATACTGAAAATATTCCTTTACTTAGGTAGCTGGCTCTCTTCACCCTGGATTTTTTTCTTTAAACCAAAGGTTGTGTCCTTAATTGTATATACTTTAACTATGAAATCTAAGGTGAAGAAACGGAAATAGATTTCAAGTCACAGTGACAACTAAGCAGAAAATCTTTGAAAGAATTGGAGACGATTGAGGAAAGAGAGATTGGTGTCCTTTGACACCTTTTCATCGACTGAATTCAAATTTATTCTGGTGACAGCATCTGCAGCCATGAGAGAAAGGTTAACATTTCATAGATCACTTAACAACTCTGCCCATAGCCATTGAAGTGAAGAGGTCAGCAGACTGGGAAGAAATGACACTATGCCACTCACATTCTGAGTGTTTCCTTTTAGTTGATTATTTTAGAACTTTTTGGGTGAGACAATTTGGCCATTTCTCCCTATTTTTAAAGTACTCAAGCAATTTTGGCATTTAAATGTTCTTCCATCTGTAAGAGTTTTAATCACTTAGCCCTGCATTTTCAATCTTCTTGAGTCAATTGAAGCCTCACAAAGTGTTCTTTTCAGCTAAGGTTGGAAAGAAAACAGCAGGGCTGAGCCAACCCTATTATTTGGTATCAGAGTGGAGATCAGAGTTGGTAAGACAAATTGGGCTGCCACCAAGAATTTTACTTATGTTGCAGTGTCTCCAAGCATGGCCTGGGGATCACTTACCTTAGAAACACCAGGGGGGTGTTTGTATTTATTTATTTATTTATTTATTTATTTATTTATTTAAATTCAAGTTAGTTGACATATAGTGTATTATTAGTTTCAGGGTAGAGTTTAGTGATTCATCAGTTGCATATACACTCAGTACTTATTACACCAAGTGCCCTCCTTAATGCCCTCCCTTCCAGCAACCCTGTTTATTCCCTAGAGTTAAGAGTTTCTTATGGTTTGCCTCTCTCTCTGTTTTTATCTGTTTTATCTTATTTTATTTTTCCTTATACCTGGAGGTGTTTTAAAATAACTTACTCAGAACTAGGGTGACCAATCATCTAGGTTTTCCCCAGACTGAGGGTTTTCCTCAGACACTGGATTTTCAGTACTAAAACTGGGAAAGTCTGAGACAAAAGAGGATGGGTGGTTACCCTCACCCCAGATCTACTGAATCAGAATCACTGCTCTCTTACAGCTACTGAAGTTTGAGATCTGCTGAAGTGGCCAAAGCATTCTGCCTTCCCCACTTCCCACTGAGGACCACCTTTAGCCTGCAGCTGTCTCACTCTATCACTGCTTTTGTAACCACTTTAACTGTTACCTTCTTCCATTATTACATTTAGGTAAGCCTCTTACTTCAGTCGGAGGGTAGTGCCTTTAGGGCAACGTAATGGCTAAGCAAGTATCAGGATCATCACTGTTGTTTGTATCTATGTGCTAGATGAAATATATTTCATATATATTATATATATGTATTGAGTTGAAAGTTGCTTAGAAAGGAAAAAAACCTAAAGTTAGGTATGAGCATAGGCAAAAGAAGCTGAGGGGCTGGTCAGGTATAAGATAAACCAGGAAAGTGTAGTTTCAAGGAAATCAAGAGGAGAAAAGAGCAGGAGTTGAAAGGAGCGAGTACTATTATTCCTATATTACAGATAAGGAAACTGAGGCAAGGGAGTGTAAATAACTTGCCCAAGTTTGTACAGCTATTACCAGCCACATGGAGTTAAAACTAAGCAACCCGCCTTCAGAGTCTGTGCTCCTAACCACTACATCAGTGGCTCTCAAGCTTTAGTGTTTATCAGAATCATGTGGAGGGCTTGTTAACACACAGATTGGTGGGTGGGTCCCACCTCCAGAGTTTCTGATTCAGAAGTTCTGTGATGCGGCCCAAGATTTTACATCTCTAACAAACTCCCAGGTGATGCTGACGTTGCTGGTCTGGAGACCACCTTTGAGAACCACTGCCCTACTGTTTATTAACTTTCATGTAGAATGAAAGACTTGTGATTATGTTAGTATTGCCTTTTCTTCTCCAATTGCTTTGAAAGATTTTCCCTTAGGTTGTGAAGGAAGAATTATTCCATTGCCCTTTCTAGAATTATCTGGGTAATAAAACAACCATATTTCTGACTAGTGCAGAAGAGATCAGTTGAGCTCTAGGGCTTAAGGGATATGGTGGGACCAGAAAAAAAGGATAAGGCTACCTGCTTCTTGATGTTTACCTCACAGATATGGTGGCCTAGGTGGGGCACTGCTAAACCCAGCTAAGGATTGAGAAGGCAAGAAGACTGCAGGCCCATCTAACTTTAGGACTTTAACAAGGGTGGGACTGAACCTTCAGATATTTCTGGTCAGTTGCCACATTCTTCTACAGTCATTTGTTTTAGCTTTATAAAGGCATTATGCAGCAAAGGCATGCCGGGCATTGGGAAGCAAAAGACTGGAAAAATGGATCCTGGCCTTGGATACAGAAAAAAGCCTTGGGGTGTGGTCTTTGCTGTGCTATCAGGTCTAAGGGCGGAAAGAGCAGAAGTAATGGAGTAATAACCAATAACCATTTATTGTATGTTGGGCATTTGATATACATTATCTCTTTGCATCCTCACAACAGCCTATGAAGTAGATATTATTATTATCCCCATTTTAAAACAGACTCAGTAGATTAAGGTCAGAGCTGCTAAGTGGCAAACCCTTGATTCAAATCTAAGCCTAATTCCAAGGCTTATTATTTTTTTAAAAAGATTTTATTTATTTATTTGAGGAGGGGAGGAGCACAGGAGAGGGAGAAGCAGACTCTGTGCTCAGCCCCCCCCACACATGGGAGTCAAACTCACAACCCTGAGATCATGATCTGGGCCAAAACCAAGAATCAGAGACTCAACCAACTGAGCCACCCAGATGCCCCTCCAAAGCTCTTGTTCTTAACCACCACACTCTGAAATGACTAAAATGTAAGACTTTTCTAGACTGCCTCCCCATAAATAAGATGGAGGAGAGTGGCATAACTTAAGGAAAGCCTGGCTTAGAGAGCTAAGTGAAGCTACCAGATCAGAGATTGACAGTGCAAATGCCCTAAGCCAATGTCTCGGGCACACTGTTGTTTTTAAGTCACCAGATCTATAAAAAGATGAACAGTTCACCAATAAGAACACTATATATGAGAAGAAGTATGTGAGATGAGACAGGAAGAAATGACCAAGGAATGCTATGTGTGATACATGCAATACACACTAGCAAATTTTGGGTAAGTCAAAAAGTATAGGCATTTAAGTAAAAACATGAATGGAGAAAAAAGATGAGACATCTGGTGGAAGCAAATAGATTAAAGGCCTTTAAACAATGGAAGACTCTGGGGTCCAGGATCTTATTTTAGTCTTTCCTTTTTTCAGCGTTCTCTCCTTTCTTTTTCATTGAAATTTTTATTCAGAATCGTATATTCATATGCAGTTGTAAAGAATAATACAGGTGGAGCCCTTGTAGGCTTTGCCCAGTTTCTCCAAATGGTAACACCTTATAAAACTGTTGAATAATATCACAACCAGGATGTTAACATTGATATAATCCACCAATCTTAATCAGATTTCCCTAGGGTTGCTTGTACTCAGTGTGTGTGTGTGTGTGTGTGTGTGAAGTTCTACACAATTTCATTACCTAGGTTCATGTATCTACCACCACAGTCAAGACACCGAACAGTTCCAACACCACAAAGATCCTTCATGTGGCTGTTTATAGCAGAAGTGACTTCCACTTTCCACCCTATCCCCATGCCTGAGCCCTAGAAACCCTTACTAGCCAGTTCTCTATCTCTATAATTTGTCAAGAATGTTACATAAATGAAATCATATAATATGCACATTTTGCGATTGTCTTTTTTTACTCAGCATAATTTCCCTGGAGATTTCTTCAAGTTTCTGCATCTATCAATAGCCTGTTCCTTTCTATTGACAAGTAGTATTCCATGGTATGACTGTACCATGGTTTATTTAACTACATTCATCTGTTGAAGGACATCTGAGTTTCCAATTTTTGGCTAGTATGAAAAAAGCTACTATGAACATTTGTGCACAGGTTTGCGTGTGAATATAAATTTTCACTTCTGTGGGATACATGCCCAGTAGTGCAATTGCTGGGCAGTTTGTTAGTGGTATGTTTAGTTTTTTAAGAAACTGCCAAAATGTTTTCCAGACTGGCTGTACCATTTTACATGCCCATCAGCAATGTATAAATGATTCAGTTTCTCTACATCTTCACCAGCATTTGATGATGTCACTGTTTTTTATGTTAGTCATTTTGATGGGTAGGTAAGAATATCAAATATCAATCTTTTATTTTTAAAAGAAGGAAACTAGAGAGGAGAAACTTGTGAAATTCCTTTAAGACAAGATCTCTTATTGCTTCAGTTTAACCATCCTGACTAGTTTTGCCTGGAAAGCCATTTTGAACTTTTGCAATAAAAGGTCTCCACTCATCTGGGAGCCTGGTCGCCCTAAACTACAAACTAATTGCTTATCTTCTCCTAGACCCAAAGAAAAGCTGAGAGAGCTACAGGAGATTCATCTGAAGTAGTCAGAAGAGTTAAGCAGAGAAGGAATATATAAAGAGAATTTCCATGACAGTGTTTGCAAATAATTACTTCTCCATCTTGTTCTATATTCCCCTTTGACAGAGGCAGTGGTCTGGTTTAAATGTCCAAGGACAGAACTGTGTTGTAAAAGTGGTATGAAGAGAGCTGATTCTGTGTATCTATTCCCAACTCTGAGGTCAGTGACTTTAGCTTGGTTGGTGGCTTAGCAACTTGGTGGCTTGAAATCTGCCACGGTTAGAGTATTTACACCACAGAAACTGGCAAACATTAGAAATCAGAGCACTTTTTATCCAGGGTTTGGTTGGCAAACATTTATTATCACAAGGTACTATATTTCTTTCTAAAACATGTTCTCCACCATTAAGAGGCAGGAGATGAGGATCTATCAATGGGGCACCTGCTACATTTGTTAGCCCATAAAATTCTCATAACTTTTTAAGGTCGGTATTATTCTATTCATATTGTAGATGAGGAAACTGAGATTTGAGATGAAACATTTTATCAATGTTGCATGTCAAATAACTGGCGGAGTCCTAATTTGATTTGGGGTCTAAGGTCAATACAAACCTTGTTTTTCTACCATACCACACTGGCTCTCTAGAGGGGAAGAGATACTACATGCCAGAGAGAAGTGGTGAGGCAAAATTTAAAAAAAGAAATTATCTCCTAGACTTTAATTAAAAGAAAAGAAAGTCAAAAGAATTACAAGACTGCTTCTGGCATTGTGTAGCACTTTAGCTTATCTAAACTTAATTTGTATTCTTATCTAAATTATATGTACATATGTATAGTCCAGCTGTAGTGGACAGAGTAACCATGGCTTTTGTTTTCCTGTAGTCTTTCTAACTTCTCTTCCTGCTCTCCTGGAGAACACTTTCCTCTCCCCATGTGACACTACCAAGCAGACCATCACAGAACCTGGCCTCCCCCAACCACAGGTGTGACTGAGCCACGTAGAGTCCTCCTCAGGACTTGTCTAGTAAAACTAGAAGAAAATAGACTTTTTCCTACTTGGGTTGCTTACCTAGGACATTATGAGTTTGAGGCTCAATTGTTCTTTTCACATGGTAAATGAGATGGCCTCCTATAGGTCTGAACCTACCCTGTAGATTTCCCAGTTAATTGAGCCAATAAAGTAACCCCTATCTTTTGTGTGTGAGTGTTTGTGTGTTTAATTAAGCTGTCTGAGTTGAGTTTTCATTATTTGTAACCAAGAGTCCCATCTCCTCTGTGGCTGCTCCAGCTCATTAGTCTTTTCATTCTATGAATTTTTACAACATTTAACAATCTATACCAGCTCCATTCAATAGAAAGACAATGAGAGCCACATATATATAATTTTAATTTTTCTAGTAGCCACATTTTATAAAGTGAAAAGAAGCAGGAGAAATAAATTTAATAACATATTTTTATTTAACCCAACATATAAAAAATATTATCATTTTAACATATAATCAATATAAAAGTTCTTAATGAGATAGTTTCCATTCTTTTCTTTGTCCTAAGTCTTTGAAAGCTGGTGTGTGTTTTACACCTGTAGCACATCTCAATTCTGACTGCCCACACTTCAGTTGTTCAATAACTGCATGTGGCTAATGGCTATGGTATTGGACAACACAGATTTATACCATACATATTGGCACCAAATCATACATCATCATGTATTGCTACTTGAATGTTTCATATGTAAATGGCTAATCTTTCCACCTATCAAAAGCTCCTCGAAACCAGAAACCTCACGTTAAAATTCTTCTATGGTCCTTAAGCTTTAGCACAGTGCTATGCTACAAGTAGGTAATAGTATAAGCAAGTGATCTCATTTATATCATTCAATAAGCAGAGGATTGTAATTCACACCCTAGTAAAGAAATGTGAATGAGAAACATACTGTTGGAGATATGTCAGGTATCTGCATATGATATAGTAAATGTTTCTCTGATAACAAACTATCAGGCCTGAGGCAGAGATGATAAGGACCAAAGTGATAAGAATGCTTTATGATTCTCAAATGAAAAGTGCTAAATTCAAAGTGTAAAATGAGTATCCTTTCCCAGTGCCATTCCATCTTAGGGATGAGAGTACTAAAGAGCAAGATGAGTGATTTCTACTTTTGGTAACACATAACTAGCAAATTGTTGGCATCTGAGCGAGACAGAGACCATTTCTTTGGTCCTCCTATAACCACTGGTTTTTGAAAAAGGCAGTTGTAAGTGGGGGGGGCGGTCAGGGTGAAAGAGTGAAAAAGAGATTGGGGAGATAGAGAAATCAGCTTACAGGTTTTTTTCTCCAAGTATACATTTCCTCTCCTCACCCTAATACACATACACACACACACACACACCCTTACCACTGATATATCAGTGTCTCATCAGAGTCTGAAAAGAGTTCAAGATGTCTAGTGCTCCTAAATCCTACTGGACCTCCCTGAAAACATAGACTTCACTGCGAATAGCCTCTCAGATCACTTGGTCATTCATTTTTTTCACTAATTTATTTGGTATGTATGATATGCCAGTCACTATGGGGACTGTAAGTACTAAAGATACACAATCTCTACTCTAATAGAGCTCAATCTACTGAGCATGCAATGAGGGGTGGGGGTAGCAACGATGACAGAAGAATTGTTAGCTATAATGCTACATGATAAGCACTATAGAAGGGGTATATACCACATCCTATTGTGGATTGCTGTGCAGCAGTTGTAAGAATGAAGTGTATTCATGAAAAGATCTCTAGGAAAAAATTGTAAAATGTAATATACAGTATTATGCTATTTATATTCTTAAAAACAGTACCTGTTTTAATGTATATCTGTGTATATGTGTTTGTATGTGCATAGAAGTCCAGAAGGAGACATACCAAACTGTAATAATAGGGGTTACCTTTGAAGAGGGGATTAGGATCGCAGGGCAAGGAAGTAGGTAAATAGGTCTTTATCTTTCTCTGCATCATTTGAATCCTTTAAATAAGAATGTATTTGTAGGGGCGCCTGGGTGGCTCAGTTGTTAAGCAACTGCCTTCAGCTCCAGTCATGATCTCAGGGTCCTGGTATGGAGCCTCACATCAGGCATCAGGCATCAGGCCAGGCATCGGGCATCAGGCATCGGTGTCCCTGCTCCACAGGAAGTCTTCTTCTCCCTCTCCCACTCCCCCTGCTTGTGTTCCCTCTCTTGCTGTCTCTCTCTCTGTCAAATAAATAAATAAAATCTTTTAAATAAAAAAAGAATGTATTTGTATATTAACTGAGTAAATAAAAATAAAAAATAATATTTTAAGGTTTTCTTGGGTCCTGTGAAAACACAAAGGAGAGAACCATTAAATCTTCCCAGAGGAGGTCGCCTTTGAACCAGGCTTTGTGGCTGGCCCAGTCCTTGCTCTCCATTCAGCCCTGTGGTTCTCCCATGTCCAAGACCTAACTCAGATTTTTGTATTCTGATCCTTCCAGATGAAGGAGGTATCTCCAGAGAAGCTACAATCTTGAGTTCTGAAATAGCAGAGTGGACCACCCACTCTTCCCCTAAACTTCAAGTCTCAGAGAAAGTACTAAGCTAAAATCCTGAGTTGAAGATTGAACTAGAAAGAAAATGTGACTGTCTTCCAATATAAAGAAACTGCCTTCCACCCTGTGTTTTAACTGTGATGTTGCTCTAAGAAGCATATTAGGGTGGATGAAAAGCATAAAGCAAAGATCATTATTGATTCACCTTGGGCCAGGCTCATTCAAATTCAAGATGGAAAGCCCTAGAGAGCCATCCATGTTCTTGTCTTCCAGTGTCCAGTGACAAACCATTTTGGGAAAAAAGCCATGCCCTTTAGAAGGTCAAGACCTGCATCCTATTAACCTACTCTCTTTCACAGTCTGTTTTTGGATTTTTTAGTTGATGAGACTGGTGGGAAATGACATAGGAAAGATAACAATGGTAAGATTCACCCAGAGTCCTTAGCATGAACATGGCCTTTTCAAGTTATAAAGATAAATAACTATCTAAGCAGCATTCTGGGGAGTTTGTTTCCAGTAAAGTGAATCGGAGGAGAAAATAAAGTAGTCACATTAACCTCTGACACAGCTTTCCAGGCAAAAGCCTTCATAACTAAAAGCCAATAATATGATGGCAGGAAGAAACTCCGTAGAATAAGTCAGGTTGCCCTGTATAATCAAGAGGGGTAAGGAAACCAACAGCCTGGGGAGGAGCCCCTATCATTTATGATCACTTTCTGACAGCCTGGATACTAGAAGGATAGTCTGGTGCATTTCAGCTGAGTTGATAGGCTGGAGAAAGTGGACAAGTACAAAATTTCTGTTACTTCTGAAAAGGTCTGAGAGGGAGAATCAGCACAATGTGCTGGGAAGTTTGACTTTGAAATCAGGGTTGTTTGGGATAAAAGAGTTTCTAGGGCTTTTGATATAGCAGGAGGTAACTCTGGATTAATAGAGAGTAGTAGGACTTGGAGGCAGAAGGGTTCCCCTTGAAAGAGAATTTTTTTGATTTGGGTCAAGAATTTTGCTCCATTTTGAGTTTTATATAGGACCCTTGCTCTCTGCTGAACCGTGTCAAAGCTTATAGCTGAACTCAGAAAACTAATGATCCTTCAAATTATTTGCCTTGACATGGAGATGCTGGAAGGATTCCATCTAGTTTTTAAGATAGAGATCTTTGTCACACTACAGATTCAAAGAGCATGATTGGATATCTCCTATGTGATAGCACTGTGTTAACTGTTATAACAAGCACAAAGAAATACATGTCAAAATATACTCTCAAGGAAAATATAGTACAATTAGGGAGTGGCAGTAGATGATGAATTGAGTTGGCATACATGAAAAGTTAACACTGCAATGGTACAGAAGCAATTATGATTTAATGCCAAAATAGTGACACAAACAAAAATTGGGCTAAAGGTAGAGAAATCTTTGTAGATTGGACAACTCAGGAAAGTCTTGGGGAAAAGGGATGAAATTAAATGAGGTCTTAATAAGCAAAGGATCTTTTGCTTTTGCTATCTGGGCTTTTGTGTACTTGAGAGGCGTTTTGTGGAACTAAGTCATAAGTGGTGGCCACTGGTGATTGATCTAGGACAAAATTATAAAGTAAAAATGTCCTTCCTGCCTTCTCATTCTACCCCGTCCCTAGGAAGTGCTCTAACACTTCTGAAGTTGCTTAAGAGCTAAGGAGTAGCATCTAAGTTGCTTTCCTCTACCTAATCCAATTTACCTGCCCTATGTTACATTTTCCTCAAGATCCACCTTCTCCTTGGAAGCCAATTACAGCTAAGGTGGTAATGATCTATAACTGTTTAGTGTGATACTCTTTCCAAGTCGTATCTTGGAAAATAGATATTGCTAGTCTCTTGCACCAGATTGCTCTATTTAATTTTCACAACAAGTTGTATTCCTTCTATTTATCAGATGAGGAAACTGAAGCCAAAGAGATGAACAATTTAACTTGTTCATTTTAACTTTTTTATTTTTATCTAATGAACATGTTAAATAAAAGAGCTAGGATTTGAATCCAGGTTTGTTATATGATAACCATTATTTGATGACTTATCCAATCCAAAAGCCTGTATGCACTTAAGGATTCATAATTCCCTTTTAAAATTATGTATTCAGGTAATATCAGTGAAAATGGCAGAGTAAGGAACTCCAACTACCCATTCCTCCACAAAAAGAGTGCATAAGTGGGCAAAAACTATCAGAATCAACTTTATTTGAGCTCTGGAAACTAATGAAAGTTTTATAGTAACCAGGAAAATGCTTAATCATGAAGATGGGTTGGGGACAGAACCTTTGTAGGAGAGCTTCATGACTTTTGACTCAATAACTGACCACTGAAATAACTGAGACTTCAGTGGCCATATACAATAAGGAATACAGTTTATAAAATTAAAGAGAAGTCACTAAACAAACAAGAGCAAACACAGTACAGAGCAATAGAAAACTATGAAGATGGAAAGACAACATGATGTCCAGAGTGGCCATATCATAATATTCAAAATGTCCAATTTTTAACAAAAAAATTCATGCAAAAAAGAGAGTAGGATCCATACACACACAAAAGAAATTAATAGAAATTGTCCTTGTAGAAGCTCAGACATTGGACTTACTTGACAAATGTTTTAAATTAACTAATTTAAATATGCTCAGAGATTTTTAAAAATGTAACAAGAAATAAAGACAATATGAGTAAAGAGATGGAAATTATAAAAAAAACACAGAAATTCTCAGATTAAAAATTACAATAAGTAAAATAAAAAATTCACTAGAGGAGTTCAACAACAGTAGACTTGAACCAGAAAAAAAGAATAGGCGAAGATAGGACAAATGAAATAGTATGAGAAGCATGAAGAAAAATTAATAGTGCCTTAGAGACCTGTGGAACACTCTTAATTATACCATCATATGCATAATGGTAGACACTGAATGAGGTAGGAAGGGTGCAGAAAGAATATTTGAAGAAATAATGACCAAAAACTTCCCAAATATAATAAAGTACACAAATCTACATGCCCAATAAGCTCAAGAACTCCAAGAAAGAGAAATGCAGAGATTGAAGCCAAGACATGTTATAACCAAACTGTAAAAAGACAAAGATAATTCAGAAGGCACCAAAAGAGAAGCAACTCATATACAATAGATCCTCAATACAATAAGCAGGTGATTTTTCACCAGAAACCATAAAGACCCGAAGACAGTGGGATGACATATTCTAAGTGTTAAACCAAGAACTTCATATTTTGGAAAACTCTCCTTCAAAAATGAAGGAGAATTTAAGACATTCCCAGATAAACAAAATCCTAGAGAGTTTGTGCTAGTAGACCTGTCCTACAAGAAATATCAAAGGGAATCTTTCAGGCTAAAATAGGAGGATACTAAACAATAACTCAAATTCATATGAAGAAATAAATAGCAATGGTAAAGATAAATACATAAATATAAAACTCAGTATTACTGTACTTTTGGCTAGTAACTCCTCTTTTTTCCTATAAAATTTAAAAGACAACTGCATAAAGCAATAATTACAAATCTATGTCAATGAGCATAAAATACATAAAGATGTAACTTGTAATCAAAGCAAAATAAAGGGAGGACAGAGTGATATGGGAGAAAAGTTTTTGTGAACTATTAAACTTAAGTTGGTATCAATTTGAACTAGAATGTTATACATTAAGATGTTAATTGTAATCCCTAGAAAAATTACTAAATTTATATAGTGAAAGAAATGAGAATGGAATCAACTTAGTAAGCTAAAAAATATCTAATGTAGAGAAGGCATTAATATAGAAATTGATAAGTCAAAATGAGGTAAGATATATGAAAAACAAATATTAAAATGGCATAAGTAAGTTTTTTCCTTATCAGTAATTACATTAAGTTTAAGTGAATCAAACTCTCCAGTTAAGAGGTTGAAGACATGGATAAAAAGTGTGATGCACCTATACACTGGAGACAAGAGATTCACTTCAGCATCAAAGACACAAATAGGTTGAAAGTAAAAGGATGGAAAAAGGTATTTCATGCAAACGGTAACCAAAGCAGAGCTGGTGTGGTTATATTAATAACAGACAAAATAGACATTAAGACTATTAATCAAGATAAAGAGTCATATTGATATGAATACATTGATAGTAGGAGATCTTAACACGCCTCTCTCAGTAATAGACAGATCATCCATGCAGAAAATCAATAAAGAAACAAAAGCATTGAATGACACATTGGACCAGATGGACCTCATAGATATATACAGAACATTCCACCCAAAAACAACAGAATACTCATTC
>PISX010028667.1:0-21206 GCA_004024625.1 Mellivora capensis | reverse complement strand
TCAGTTTGTTTTGTGAGATTAAGAGTCACTTATGGTTTGTCTCCCTCCCAATCCCATCTTGTTTCTTTTCTTCTTTTTCTACCCACCTAGTCCCCCATGTTGCATCTCCACTTCCTCATATCAGGGATATCATATGATAGTTGTCTTTCTCTGATTGACTTATTTCACTAAGCATGATACCCTCTAGTTCCATCCACGTTGTCACAAATGGCAAGATTTCATTTCTTTTGATGGCTGCATAGTATTCCATTGTGTATATATACCACATCTTCTTTATCCATTCATCTGTTGATGAACATCTAGATGCTGGCGAGGCTAGGTTCTGGCAAGGATGTGGAGAAAGGGGAACCCTCCTACACTGTTGGTGGGAATGCAAGCTGGTGCAACTGCTCTGGAAAACAGCGTGGAGGTTCCTCAAAAAGTTGAAAATAGAACTACCCTATGACCCAGCAATTGCACTACTGGGTATTTACCCTAAAGATACAAATGTAGTGATCCGAAGGGGCACATGCACCCGAATGTTTATAGCAGCAATGTCTACAATAGCCAAAATATGGTAGCTCTATTTTTAATTTTTGAGGAATCTCCACACTATTTTCCAAAGTGGTTGCACCAACTCTTATTCTCACCAACAGTGTAAGAAGGTTCCCCTTTCTCCACATCCTCTCCAACATTTGTTGCTTCCTGCCTTGTTAATTTTTGCCATTCTAACTAGTGTAAGGTGGTATCTCAGCTGACCTATCTTTAAGCTTGCACATTCTTTTTTTAAGTTGTGTTATGTTTGTCACCATAAAATACATCATTGGGTTTTTGATGCAGTGTTCCAAGATTTATTGTTTATGTACAACACCCAGTGCTCCATGCAATACATGCCCTCCTTAATACCTACCACCAGCCTCACCCAAACTGAAGGTTTTAGAGGTGGTGTGGGTGGATGGGTAAGCTCAAACATTCTTTCCTTGGCTGTCTCAACTCTACCAGTAAGCCTGTCAAAGGTTATTGTTCATGGTACAGTGATTTTTATTTCTAGCACTTCCTTTTGATCCTTTCTTAGAATTTTTCTCTTTCTGCTTATATTACTCATCTGTTCCCACATTTTGTGGACCTTTTTACATAAGAGTCCAGTTTATGGCTCTGGAAGCTTTGTTTCCTGAAAAGTAGATCTCAGGTTTTTCTCTCTGGATGTGCCCTTCTCCCCAGATTTCAGGGTGATGGTTTACCCTGAAACCTCAATTATCTGATGGGTCCAAGAAAATTCATTGATTTTTTAGTTTCATCAGATCTTTTTTTGTTGTTGTAATGAGGAAAGCAGCAACTTCAAGCCTTTTATATGTTGGAGATGAAGCCAGAATTATCCCTATAACTATTATTTTTGAGCCTTTATCATATACCAAATATTATTAAATAATTATTATCTTACTTAATACTTGAAAAAGCTCTATGAAGTAGGAAATATTATTACATTTTATGAATATAGAATTCTCATGGTTTTGGCTGATTTGTCACTAGAATTTGACCACATCTGCTTAAATTCAAAGCCTTTTAGTAAGTGAGTTTAATTCCTCTTAACATTGACAGAGAAAGACTGAGGTCTAACACTATTAGGTTGATAACATGTTGTAATTGCTGAACTATGTCATTTTGCAAGAAGGGAAGGCATCTAGTAATGAATACCAGACACTCAGGCAGGCTCAGGAAGAGGAGATTGAAAAAGCAGTGTGTGTCATGGCATACACTTCTCTGGTGAGCGCAGAGTTATCTTGGACCAGAGTGACCAGGCATCTTGGCATGTCCAGAACTGTTTGTCCTAACAGCATATATTTATTAGTATCTCAGTATCTATTTCACATGGAGAAGTACTACAATCTGGACAACAAAAGTGGTGGTTGAAAGTGTTGAATCACTATGTCTTACACCTGAAACTAATATAACACTGTATGTTAACTAACTGGAATTAAAATAAAAACTTAAAAAAATGAAAACACTTAAAAAATGATGGTCTTATTGCCTATGAACCCCATGAAGAGAAGCTCTGCAGATAGAAAGTGATGAAACTGAATTTCACCAGTGGCATTTCAACAAAGGGCAGCATAAGCAGTGTGACTTCAATGACTAAGAGGGAAAAAAAAAAAGGCACTGAATCCCTGGGTGGAATAGAGAGATGTTGGAAAAGATCAACATGAGAGTGTTGCTCTTCAGTGTGTCAAGCCCATGTGGCAATGCCTAGAGAAGTGTAGAGAACTGTCTAATGGTATAGTGTTCTGAATGGAATTCAATGGGAGAAAACAGGAAGAGACTCAATTCCTGTTCACTTGATCTCAGTTCTACCCAGTGCCTGGGAAAGCAAGGGTGTACTTAGTAATGGGGAATTGGCTTTCCTTTTTACCATTACTGAGTTCCAATCACATTGCAGCTTTTGATGGTCATCCACTCTAATGAAAAGAGCAGTTAACATAAAGAGATGACAGCAATGCAACATACATGCACTGAGATAAAAGTAAAGCCCACATTGCCATAGACACAGAGTTAGGACATTTAATTCACCCGAGTTACTAAAGAAGGCTTCCTTAAAGGAAGTGACAACCTGCTACTTTCTCAATAACTACGTAAGGCTGTGATTCTCAAATTCAAATGTGTATAAGAATTACCCAGAATTTAAATTTTCTAGTCTAACTATGGTCCCAGGAACAGCAATATTCCATAACCTGGTAGCTTGTTAGAAATGAAGAATATCCAGGCAATTTGTATACATGTTAAACTTTTGCTAGTACCAGTTTTGAGCCCTGAGTCTCAAACTTGTCTGTATGCTAGGATCACCTGGAATACTATAAACAAACTGAAGTAAGAAATGATCATACAGGAGGGAAATATTAGAGCTGAAAAGGACAAAGAGATATTTGAGAGACCCAACACATCAGAAAGCCTACTATAGCCAGGAGCAGGAAATACTTCTTGGGTTTAGTAAACTCATTTGGGAACAATGTCTCACTGAAATGGACTGTGGAAACTGGATTTTCCCATGTTGAAGAATAAAGGGGTCCATGAGAAGGAACCTAATTGTCTGCCACATCAAAAAACAGAGATACTAGTCATATAAAGAAATGACCAGGTATATGCAGAAGCAGGTTAGAACAAAGGAAGAAATAAAGTGATGGCTTTATGTATAGTGGAATTAAAGTTTTGTGTTTTGGGTTTGTTTGTTTGTTTTTAATATGAGAGGCTTTGGTAAGTTTTTCAATTGATGAGAAAACACTAGTAGAGAAGAAATGATTAAAGATACAGGAGACAGGACATGAGGGCTACAGACATAAAATTTTTGGTTCACAAAATCTCTAGCTGCTTACATATCTCTCCCTCACAATTTATTTGCTTTCTGCTAGGATATTTCCAACTTTTAGGGTTGGAACAAGAAAATAGAACAGTCACATCAAGGAAGGCAGAGGTATCTGTGTGGAGGGTCAGAGTTTGGAGTATCCCACATCAGCATCTTGCCTGAAGAGGTCACTGTTAGGCATGAATACAGAGATGGAAACTGACCAGAGAAACAGGCTATCATGACTTATTTGTTAGGCTGTATGGGCTTTTGGAGGTGTGGTGGAAGTCCCTGAAGTGGATGGGTGCAAAGTCTGTGGGGGTGGGGAGCCATTGCAGCTGAGACACAGGGTCATTTGGCATCCAGAAGAGGGGAAGGAAGTTGCTGGGACAGATATGGATGAGACAGTATGGTTTTCCAGAACTTAGGCGGCAGGGAAAGCAAAAGGCAGGACTCTCCCTTTGGGGTGGGAAGTAAGAAGATAAAGATGAGAGCAGGACAAGTATGGTTGTAGGTGGGAAGGAATGTTATTGAGATGGCAGTTTGAGGGAGCAACAGCAAAGGGTGAAGAAATGGTTAGATTCTGGATATGTTTTGAAGATAGAGCAAATTCATCTGCTGATTGATTGAATGTGGGGTATAAATTTTAAAAATAATCAATGATGACTCCCTGGTTTTCTACCTATCTAGAGGAAAGGAGACCCCCATTAAAAGATATGAGAAGAAATGCAGAGTTAGCAGGTATGCTATAGTAGAGCAGGAGCAGGAGCTCTACTATAATCATTTGATTTATCTCTGCAGAGGAATAAGAACTTTAGAATAATGTTGAAATGTCTTCAAATCATTCCAGTAACAGTCTCAACTTCTTGTCTTAGTTTCTTTACATAGCTCAATGTTATACAACTTTCTAACAATAACTCTAAGAGGTGGCCTTCATTTCCTGAAGTAATTTAGGATTCTATTTTTTTCTCCTCTTAAATGATGGCAGCAAAATTTGGGTTACTTAGTGTTCCTAACTGTGAGAAATAAATCTAAGTGTCTGAGATCAAACACCACACAGATGGAGAGAGGAGCTTTTCCAGAAGAAATCCATGTCCTGGGTTGAGGAATTTTCCCCTTCAATGCCTGACTTCTAATTTTACCTGGTGAGAAACTATTGGATGGATAATCCAATGGATAAACCATGGAAGCTCTGCAATAATGCTCAGCATGATGTGGAAGATTAGGACTTTGCATTATTACATTTTCCCATTGCCCCACATCCTTCACTTAGGATTCCTCTCCAAGATGGTAGCTTTAGATATCTGTTTGGTGAGAGCTGGTTAATTAACCATTTGTGAGTCAAGACGGAGGCTCCTACGTGGAGCCCAAAGAAACACATAGGTAAGCTTCACTTTCAGAGGCCTTTGATATTCTTTCCTCTCCTACCACTGGTTTGGTGAAAGATGCTGTCAGCTCCCACCCGGGATTCACAGACTCCTCCCCTCCATTCATTCCCCATGTATTGAATTCAAAGATTCCATAAACTTGCATATGAAGATATATAACTTTATTTTCACTTGCATCTGATAATTAGAATTTCCTTCTACTTATAAATATTGCCCCAGAAGGAAAAAAAATCCAGAAATATAGCAGTATCTGTGTCTTTGTCACTGATAAAAATCAACATTTTCTCAGAGTCCACAGTCTCTCATGGTTCATCTCTAAGAAAAAACTGAGGGTTTTGGAGGGGAGAAGGGTGGGGGTTTGGGTGAGGCTGGTGGTGGGTATTAAGAAGGGCACGTATTACATGGAGCACTGGGTATGGTGCATAAACAATGAATCTTGGAACACTGAAAAAATAAAATTAAAAAAAATCATTTTTATATTTAATCACAACTGTTATTTAATATGTTATTTTAAATTACAGCTGCAAATTTTAAAACAGTTTAATATGTACTGTTATAACTCATTTATCTTTTACATATATATTTTATTTTACATATCCAAAAAATTCTTCTGAGAAAGACTGCATAGTCTTCTAAGTATCTAGAAAACAGGAACAGGAGGGTTGTTACTATTGTAATCCTAGCCCCAGGGACAAGTACCAACATGGTAAATGCTAAGCTAGTAATTGTTGAATGAATAAATGATGGGATAAACCTCTTATCTTACTTTCCAAGTCTGAAAATTAATATAGAAGTTGAAAATTATTGAACACATGGAGTACCTAAAGTGGGTTTTATTTATTTTTTATTTTATTTATTTGACAAACAGAGTTCACAAGTAGGCAGAGAGGCAGAGGGGAGAGCAGGCTCCCTGCTGAGCAAAGAGCCCAATGCGGGGCTTGATCCCAGGACCCTGGAGATCATGACCTGAGCCGAAAGCAGAGGCTTTAACCCACTGAGCCACCCAGGTGCCCCCTAAAGTGAGTTTAAAAAAAAAAAAAAAAAGACTAAGGCATGGCCATGTTTTCCCAATACATTCATTAAGATTTGTCATCATCCTTGTTGCAGATTTCCCTGTAATTTCTACTTAGAGGAATTTGACTTCACTGCTCACCCCTCAGCTGAGGATTTTCATCTAAAATGATTGTATGGATTTGTTTTGTCACTGTTCTCTGGTTGGAGAGGGGTGGAAGAAGGAAGGATTAGGTAACTTTTACAACAAGAAAATTCCCTCACCTGTATTGGTTCCAATGATGAATATCAGGTGATCTCTTTTGCACCCTGGGCTTTATTTGCTTCTTTAAATGTTCTTCAGTAAAGGGATGAAATTTGCATTAATTGGTCAAAACCCAAAGAGATTATGCATTTGTGAAAGTTATCAGAGAAACACAATTATCATAGTTTCACTCATATGTGGAGCATAAGGAATAGCACAGAAGACAATAGGGGAGGTGGGGAGGGTACTGAATGGGAATAAATCCTTGAGGGAGACAAATCATATGAGACTCCTGACTCCAGGAGACAAGCTGAGGGCTGTGAAAAAGGAGGTGAGGTGGATGGGGGGATGGGGTAACTGGTGATGGGAATTAAAGAGGGCACATGATATGATGAGCATTGGCTGTTATATTCAACTAATGAATCACTGAACATTATATCAAAAGCTAATGTACTATTCCTTGGCTGATTGAATTTAATTTTTTTTAAAAAGTAATCTTAAATATCATCTTTTAGAAGGATATTTAAGGAAACTGCTGTAATTTTTCTCTCATCTTGAAAAAAATAAATAAATAAAAAGTGAAAACAAGCCAGCCAGGGTTTATTCTGCTTGGAATATTAGTACCCAAGCTTTCTTCATTATAGCTGGAGATAGCCAAATTTACCATGTGAGTGTCTTTCAGTAGTCACTCTGGGAGCAGCTCATTCTAGAAGAGGCAAAGACATCTTATGTGGAAAATTAATGCTTTTTTGGTTTCCCTGAGATGTGTACTTGGCCAGTACTTGTACTGGTCAAATGGTACCCATAACAAAAACAACATAAAAGGACAATGGCAAGTCCCATGATTCATGAAACTGAATGATGAATGATGAATACAGCTTCAGCCATATTTCAGATCCCCATGTGTTCATGTGAGTTCACAGATCAACACCATAAACATGTCAAGAAAATTCCCTTACCTGATCAGAGGTACAAGCAACAGAAAAGAGAAGCACCCATAAGATCTTGCCAATGATTAACATTGAAACATCTGGCAGATTGTGGCTTTTGTGAAGCAGCAGTCATGAAGGGATTCATCTGCTCTTTGTAATGAAAATGCACACTATTCTGGGCCCCACCTTCTCTTAACTGGATTGTCCTAATATTCTCCCAACTGGTTTCTCCACTCTTTCTGATTTCATTCTCCATCTTTCATTAGATCTGCTTTCCCAAAACAAAATCTACTCACTTTATTTCCCTTTCTATATCCAGGTAGAACTTGTCCAATGCCATTCTAAGAAAGGGCAAATACTTAATGGTTCACAGAGACTTTCTCCTTGTGGACTTGCATCCCTCACCAAGGCTCTTCTCTTGTTAAGCCACTCTTTGGTCCCATTTAATGTTTTCCCATTCCCCACACTCCCTAAGCTTCTATTGGACTCATGATATCTCCACATGTTCTTTTACCTGAAACAATTCCCTTGCCTTCTGCACTTTCTTTGGAGCAACATCTCTCTTTGAATCAACATCTCTCTTTTGGGGCTAGAGCAGAGAAGTCCATCCTGGACAATGTGGAGTACACACTTGCTGGCTATCTATGCTGCCTCCATTCTGCCCTTTGGGCATCCATTGGACTGGGGTGAAAGGTCAGAGATTCTTTCCTGTATGCTTCAATGGAGTAGAAATTTCCTTACTCTCAGATGTTTGCCTGAGACAAGCAAGAGATGCTTCTGTGACTTCTATCATGTAGACAACACAGTTATAGCACCAAAAGTCAGCTGGGCTCAAACTGCTCTCCCAGCCATAAGGTGCCTTTCCTTTAAGTGGAAAGTAGGTTTATTTGATCACATAAATACTGTTTAAAATCCTTTCCACTCTGACTCCTATTACCCAGTGCTTCTAGAAGAGTCAGTCCATAACACAATTGTTTGGGCTCTTTGCTCCTTTCCTGAAGCAGATATTTGTTGCCATGGAAACATGGATGACATTCGCCTTGGACAAGACTCATTGGAGCTCTTTACAAAATGGAATTACTCTCGGTCATTTCTCTTGGCTTTCTGCAGCAGTGCCTGACATACATCCTGCAGCTAAATAAATGGGTTTGGGCAATTAACCTAAGAGTCTCTGTGCTGATGTAGCACAAACATAAGTAACTAAACCTCTGCTTTTAGATGGACTTACCTAGTGCCTACAGACCTTTTTCACCTTATGGAAAAGTAACCCTGAACAAAGTCCATTGGAAGTATATTAAGACCTTGGCTCCTATGGCAGATTTGTAAGCTCAGAGGAATATTGCATTCAAGGACAGCATTTCAGTAGGGTGGAAATTCAGCTGATCTACTATTCTAACCCAAACTAACAAAGTGCAGCCTACCAAAGAATGAAGCTGGTGTTGAGGGTCAGGGAAAAACTTGCATACACTTTGTTTCCCAAAGGAAAGTGACTCTGCTTTACCCTACAGAAGTTAGTCTATAAGAAGTGTGGGGAAATCTTGTGGCTTTGGAAATATCCTTATATATATTTAGTAAAACAGTGATTTTGTATACGTAGAAATGATGATAACCATACTTTTTTATTATGTTCTGTTAGTCAGCATATAGTACATTATAAGTTTTTGTTGTAATGTTCAGTGGTTCATTAATTGCTTATATCTCTCAGTGCTCATCCCAACACCTGTCCTCCTGGTTACCCCATCCCCCCAACCCCTCCCTTTTGTAACTCTCAGTTTGTTTCCCAGAGTCCAGAGTCTCTCGTGATTTGTCTCCCTCTCTGATTTCTTCCCATTCAGTTTTCCCTCCTTTCCTCTGTGGTCCTCCATGCTATTGATTATGTTCCACATATGAGTGAAACCTTACAACAGTGGTCTTTCTCTGCTTGATTTATTTCACATAGCATAATCCCCTCCAGTTCCATCCATGTCAATGCAAATGGTGGGTATTAATCCTTTCTGATGGCTAATATTCCATGCATATAAGCACCACAACTTCTTTATTCATTCATATGTTGAAGGGCATATCTGTTCCACAGGTTGGCTATTGTGGACATTGCTGCTATGAACATTGTTGTTTTTTGTTTTGTTTTGTTTTATTTTTAACCATAATATTTTAAAGTATTTGAGTACTCGGTGTTATATGCAACTAATGAATCATGGAACACTACATATGTTGGCTAACTGAACATAATGAAAAAACTTGAATAAATGAGTGAATGAATTAATGAATGAATGAATAAAAATACAAAATGAAGTATTTGTAAAACAATTTTTTTCCAGGATCTGAAATGAGTTTAGGTATAGAAATGAGTCTGTACCATGTCAATATTATATTTCTAGTGTGGGCTGAGAGGATGCCCTTCTGGAGTAGAGTATTTTACTTAGCTCCTAGGACTCCTGGGTTATGTCAGGACCTCAGAGGTCTGGGGTCAGCCCTAAAGGAGCCAGATCAGAAACTTGCTGTGGCCCACACTCATCCAAGACTGCAACAGAATCATGGGGCTTAGAATAGGCACTGAGGACCAAGATGGATGCAGTGGTGCTAATTCTGCTATTGGCCATCTTTATAGCATTAGTTATGAAGTCTCCTCATGTCTACTAGTTTAATTTCTGTCTCTACAAGATGAGAAGTTCGTACTAAATGAATGTCAAGGCCATTTCCACCACCCTTCCAAATTCCAATTTGGGCCCCACACAAAGACTTGTAATTGAGCAGGTTGGTTCATTTTATTTTTTAGCTTTTTTTTAATTAACATATAATGTATTCTTTGTTTCAGGGGTACAGTTCTGTGATTCATCAGTCTTACACAATTCACAGCACTCACCAGAGCACATAACCTCCCTGATGTCCAACACCCAGCCTCCCAATCCCTCCCACCTCCCTCCCTGCCAGCAATCCTCACTTTGTTTCCAAAGATTAAGAGTCTCTTATGGTTTGTCTCCCTCTCTGGTTTCATCTTGTTTATTTTTCCTTCCCTTCCTGTATGATCCCGTCTTGTTTCTCAAATTCCTCATATAAGTGAGATCATATGATAATTGTCCTTCTCTGACTTATTTCACTTAACAAATAGCTTCTAGTTCCATGCACATCCTTGCAAATGGCAAGATTTCAGTGTTTTTGATGGCTGCATTATATATATATATATATATATATATATATAGAGAGAGAGAGAGAGAGAGAGAAAGTCTCATATCTTCTTTATCCATCTATTGATGGGCATCTAGGCTCTTTCCATAGTCTTCCCATAATTTGGGAATTGTGGCTATTGTGGGCATTTCTGCTATAAACATTGGGGTTCACATGCCCCCTTAGGATCACTACATTTGTATCTTTAGGGTAAATACCTAGTAGTGCAATTGCTGGGTTGTAGGGTAGCTCTATTTTCAACTTTTTGAGGAACCTCCATACTGTTTTCCAGAGTGGCTGCACCAGCTTATATTCCCACTAACAGTGTAAGAGGGTTCCCCTTTCTCCACATCTTTCCAACACCTGTCATTTCCTGACTTGTTAATTTTAGCCATTCTGACTGGTGTGAGGTGGTGTGAGGTGGTGTCTCACTGTGGTTTTGATGTGTATTTCCCTGATACCAGATGATCTTGAGCACTTTTTCTTGTGTCTCTTAGCCATTTGGATGTCTTCTTTGCAGAAATGTCTGTTCATGTCTTCTGCCCATTTCATAGTTGCTTGTTCTTTGGGAGATGAGTTGGATAAGTTCTTTTTAGATTTTGGATCTAGCCCTTTATCTGATATGTCATTTGCAAATATCTTCTCCCATTCTGTCAGTTGTCTTTTGGTTTTGTGGACTGTTTCCCTTGCTGTGCAAAAGCTTTAATCTTGATGAAGTCCTAATAGTTCATATTTGACCTTGCTATCCTTGAATTTTGCAATGTTTCTAGGAAGAAGTTGCTGTGGCTGAGATCAAAGAGGTTGCTGCCTATGGTCTCCTCAATGATTTTGATGCAATCCTGTCTCACATTGAGGTCTTTCATCCATTTTGAGTCTATTTTTGTGTGTGGCATAAGGGAATGGTCCAGTTTCATTCTTCTGCATGTGACTGTCTAATTTTTCCAACACCATTTGGTGAAGAGACTCTCTTTCTTCCATTGGACATTCTTTCCAAGCAGGTTGGTTCAGATTGTGTTGTGTGGTTGTGCTAATCTCACCAGAGCTGATGCTGGATGGAAGAAAAGGATGCCTGGGGAGTCCAGTTGAATTTACTAACCTGACAAATGCTGCTACCATCTTGCAACATTCATTTATCAGTCCCAATTAGGGGAATAAATGACAGTGCATGATACAATCAAGCAATAATTAATTGCTAAACTCCAAGAAGCTGACTACAAATACCAAGACCTGACTAGATAAATTATCCTAACAAATGGACATGATCACATTTTTTTTCTTTCAAATTTAAATGCATTCACTGGGAAATGGGAGCAAATGGCCCAGCACAGCACAGAAGCCCATTCAATGGCACCTCTGTATCTTGTAAATGACAATGATGGTGACCAATATATCCCACTGTCATGAAAAGTTGTGTAATTACACTTGGGGTCTCTTTAAAAAATTGGATGTATTTGGATCTGAGACTTTAAACTTATTCCTTTTATTATTATATATTATTATTATTGTAACTGTTTTTTTGAAATATCATTTGATCCTATGTAATTCACCCATTTAATGCATACCTGCCACTTTTTAAAATTATATTCACAGAGTTGCACAGCCATTACCAGAATCAAGTTTTGAATACTTTCATCACCCAAAAAAAGAAACCCCATATCCACTAGTAGTCATTTCCAAGTATCCTCAAGTCCCCCAAGCTCTAGGCAACTTTTCTTATATTTTTTCTATTTCTATCGAGTAGCTTATTCTGCACATTTTAAATATATGGAACTATTTGATTTGTTGCCTCTTATGGCTGGCTTTCTCATTTAGCATAATGTTTTCAAAGTTTGTTCATGTTACAGCATGTATTGGTACTCCTTTTACTGTTGAATATCATTCTATTATATAACAGTAAGTAACATTCTATGGATATACCACATTTCATTTTCTTACTCATCAGTTAAATGGATACTTGAAAATTTTTCATGTTTTGATTATGAATGATGCTGCTATGAACATTTATGTATAGATTTTGTGTGGATATTATGTTTTCCATTTTTCTTCAGTGTATAGCCAAAGGTGGAATTGATGGGTCATTTGGGAACTCTATGTTTAACATTTTGAAAAGTGTCTGTGTCTCAAAGCAGCTGCACCATTTTACATTTCCACTAGCAGTGTTTGAATGTTCCAATGTATTCAGATCCTCACCAATAGTTGCTATTATTTCTGGGTTTTGCTTTAGCCACTGTGATAGATATGAACTGAAAGTTCATTGTGGTTTCAACTTTTATTGCCCTGATGGATATTGATGAGCATCTTCCCTTGACCTTAGTGACCATATTTTCTTCTAACAGTGTTATAACTTTAGCTCTTACATTTAGCTCTTCAATTTCGTTTGGTTTAATTTTTGTATATGGTGTGAGGAAGCCTTCCTGCTTCATTCTTTAGGTTGTGGATATCCAGTTGTTTCAGCTGTGTTTGTTGCAAAGATGATTCTTCCCTCATTGGATTGTCTTGGCATGTGAGACATATATGATCACAACTTACTTTACCTCTGTAAACATTTTTTTAGTACTTTGAAAATATTTATAAAAACTATTTTGAAATCTCTGTTTCCTAAGTATGATATCTATACTCTCTCACAAGAAGTTTCTTTTACCTGTTTTGTTGTATTTTGTTCTTTAAATGAGCCATTTTTTTGCATTTTTTTAATTTCATTTCTTTTCAGTGTAACATAATTCATAGTTTTACACCACACCCAGTGCTCCATGCAATGCGTGCCCTCCATAATACCCACCACCTGGCTCCCCCAACCTCCCACCCCCCACCCCTTCAAAACCCTCAGGTTGTTTTTCAGAGTCCATAGTCTCTAAATGAGCCATTTTCTACTCTTCTTTTGTGTCTTGCTCTTTTTTTTTTTTTTTGGTGTTGTTAAAAACTACACATTTAAAACAACATATTATAACAACCCTAAATACTGATTATTCCCTTACTCCCAGTGCTTCTTGTTGCTGTTTGCTTACTTATCTGTTTTATAACATGGTTAGACTACTTTAGAGAAGTCTATTTCTCCCATAATCTGCAGCCTCTGATGTCACTCCTCAGAGGGCACAACCCTGGCATGTGCAGCCCTGGGATGATGGTGGTTTTTACAGGGTCTTCTTTGTGTCTTCTCTTTATCTCTCTGCTAAACTGATTGATTCTGTTGACACCACACTAATTTCTGGTGGTCAGTCTATTGTTTTCAACAATGACTTGGCACATCAACTGCTCTACAGATTATTGCATTCAAATTTGCACTCCTTTCCTGGAGTAGGCTTTGAGACTGGCCTTTAGGTTTTCTTTCCAGCTTCAGAGAGCTCTTATTAGATGTCTCCTCCTGATTCTGTCTGGGAAACTTCTAGATTATCTATGCTTTAGCTTATTTCTTTCATGGAGCTATCAGAGTATCTTAATAGCTTGCCATGAAAATCTCCACTTATTCTAGGGTGTCCTTAGGATTGAGCTTTCCCACAGCCACTTCCAAATAAAATAAACTCCCTTTGAAATATTCTTATGGCTTGTCTTCTCCTCCTAGGAACAAGCTTTAAGTCACTGCTCCAGAGTGGAAGGCAGAAAAGTGTACTCCTTCGCTTAGAGTAACGCCCTTGCTCTATGAGCAGGATCAGTAGCTGCTTGTCTTCTTAGCTTGCCTCTTCTGGTGTGGAATCTCTGTCCCACAAGAGTACCTGGGAAAAATTAATTGGAGCACCAATGTTCTTGTCCTGCCTCACATGGTGTAGAGCTTCCACCTATGGGTGAGCTCTGGAAGGAAGAAAATAGTCACCCCACAAACTCTCAGTCATTTTTGCCTATAATAGAGTTTCTGTGACATAGAGCTTGGTGATGAGAAATGCTAGTGGCCTGGCCCTTTCAGAAAGATTCCATAGCCCTAGACTAGGAGCTGATGAAAGGGTGTCCTCTGTTATTGGCTGCACCTACCTGAAATTTTCTTTACACTGGGCTGGAGGAAAAGGAGGAAAATACTTAGCTAATGCCACAGATGTCCACTATTCTTACTGTGGTTTAATAAATTTTCTTGAAAATGTATTTATTCATGTGTCTTTTAGCCATTTTTATGTCTTTTTTGGAGAGATGTCTATTCATGTCTTCTGCCAATTTTTAAAAATATTTTATTTATTTATTTGACAGACAGAGATCACAAGTAGGCAGAGAGGCAAGCAGAGAGAGAGAGAGGGAAGCAGGCTCCCTGCTGAGCAGAGAGCCCGATGCGGGGCTCGATCCCAGGACCCTGGGACCATGACCTGAGCTGAAGGCAGAGGCTTTAACCTACTGAGCCACCCAGGTGCCCCTTCTGCCCATTTATTGAAGTGATTATCTGTTTTTTTGAGTGTTGAGTTTGAGGTGTTCTTTACAGATCTTGGATATCAGCCCTTTGTCTGTAGTATCATTTGTGAATATCTTCTCCCATTCCATGGGTTGCCTCTTTGTTTTGTTGACCATTTCCTTTGCTGTTCATCATCATTGGACACCAGGGAGATTCAAATCCAAAGCCACATTGAGATGCCACCTTATACCAGTTAGAATGGCCAAAATTAACAAGACAGTAAACAACAAATGTTGGAGAGGATGTGGAGAAAGGGAACCCTCTTACACTGTTGGTGGACATGCAAGTTGGTGCAGCCACTTTGGAAAACAGTGTGGAGATTACTTAAGAAATGAAAAACAGAGCCTCCCTATGACCCTGCAATTACACTATTGGGTATTTGCCCCAAAGATACAGACATAGTGAAAAGAAGGGCCATCTGTACCCCAATGTTCATAGCAGCAATGACCACAGTCATCAATCTGTAGAAAGAGTCAAGATGCCCTTCAACAGATGAATGGATAAAGAAGATTATGGTCCATATATATACTATTGAGTATTATGCCTCCATCAGAAAGGATGAATACCCAACTTTTGAATCAACATGGACAGGACTGGAGGAGATTATGCTGAGTGAAATAAGTCAAGCAGAGAAAGTCAATTATCATATGGTTTCACTTATTTGTGGAGCATAAGGAATAACATGGAGGATATTGGGAGAAGGAGAGGAGAAGTGAGTTGGGGGAAATAAGAGGGGGAGATGGACCATGAGAGACTGTGGACTGTAAGAAACAAATTGAGGGTTTTGGCAGGGGTTTGGGAGAGCCTGATGGTAGGTATTAAAGAGGGCACATATTGCATGGAGCACTGGGTGTGGTGCATAAAAAATGAATCTTGGAACACAGAAAAGATAAAATAAAAAATTATGATAAAAAAAGAAAATGTATTTATTCATTTGATGTGTGCCCTTAGAACAATTTCCAAAGATTTAAAATATCTGTGGAGTTTTTTCTTTGTTTTTTGTTTGTTTGTTTTGTTTTGTTTGTCTGTGGAGTTTTTAAAATATATTTTTCACCAGTTATGGCTGTTTCACTAGAAAGAATGAAGTTCCTCATAGCACCATTCTGGACATCTTACCTTCAATTTCTTTTTATAAAAAGATAATTATAGTTTTAGGCAATTGAATATCTTTACTGAATTGATTTAGAACTACTTCACAAATAAGGTCTCAGTGAGTTTTTCTCCAACACAAGTAGCCTCAGGCAATACAGTGAGAATCCATCCTCTCAGGTTCAAATTCTGGGTCTCCTTCTAACTAGCTATGTAAACATCCACAGTTTGTTTGTCTTTTTATTACTACCAATTAACATATTGAACTGAGATATTCCTAAGATCTCTAAGAATCTATGAAAAGCTGTTCCATTATAATGCAGTGCTTTTGTGATTTAAAAAGGATCCCCCATTTTTTTTCATCCTTTTGTGATACATACCAATGTTCTGTGGCCTGAAGCCACTTATTGTCTGATTTTTGTCTACTTATTATCTGATGTTTCAGGCTTATTCTATAATGGGATATCACATGCCTTGTTTAACACTCAGCTGTCTAATTTTTTGCTCATTGCACAAAGCCTTGATCAGCAGTTGATAGATCTGTTGCATACCCAACTCAGTCTGACCCTTCCCAAATGATGCACCATTTGATATAAGTGTCTAATATTGGCATAACAGCACATCACGATGCCCCAAAGGTGTTATCACAGACAATCTACTTTAATCCACTGGTGCTCAAAAGCACCAGGTTCCCACTTTCCAGCAGAGACACCACTGAACTAAGAAGAGGAAGCTACTCATTCTGCCATGTTACTTCATGATTTTCTATACATTGTTTATTAGTTCTGGGCTTTGGTTTCTTAACAATAAAAATCACAATATTTGCATATAAAAACATAAAATATCAAAAATATTTGTATTTGTATATGCTTGTATGTGTTGCAATCCACTTACTTTTTTGTTAACTCCCAAGGGTTCCTCATGGTAAAGTAGTTGAGGAACTTGATACTGTGGGAATGCCTGGTTTCCAACTTGAAGTTGGTTACTTTTCTCAGATCTAAAGTCTTTGATCTCTTCTGTTCTCAAAGGGACATTGTTTGTGTGTATGTTTATGTGTGTTTGCATTCTGTTTCAGTTTGATTCTGTTCTGTTTATTTTTTCTGTAAAATCTGGAAGGCACTGAGCATCAGGCTTGGGTGGATGGTGGGGAACAGTAGAGCATGTTGAGAACAGGAATCTTGAAATAGAAATAGTAGCTGTGCCTGCCCCCCACCTCCATCCAGAAACCCCACATGACTCAGATAATGGAATGGGACCCCACACCTGTCATCAAGAGCCATAGGGCCTAGAGGCCATAGCCACATGCCTTTCCATGTAGGAAACACCAATGACCATTTCATTCAGAAGTTCTGTGTCACCAGAGTCTCAATTTCCAGATAACTACAGAAACCAAAAATAGAATATTTTTGAGTAAGTGAACACATGTCCTTCATAATAAGAGTCACATTTTCCTACATGCAGAGATGCAATATAATCCCTCATACAGTGATTATAAATAACCTCCACCCCAGCCTCCAGAAGTGGTATTTCCTGTCATTCCTCCTTTTGAGAGGGAAACAAATTGAACTGAATAAGAAAGACTACTAACAGGAAATTGATAGTATTTCATGGTGAGATTGTGGTCTTTGGGCAAGAGAGAAGGGATTGATAAATCCGGACAAAAGCATAGGAGAAGTCAATCTGTTTCAGCAGAACTAGAATACCAGGAGTGTCCCCAGGGTTGTGGTGTTAAGTAGGATGACAGAGAGAACAGGGAGTGATTTTGCGTGACTTGGCAGAGCTCCGCCTTCTAGGAATAATCCCTGACAACAAAAAACATCTGCATATCCACTGCACAACCCTGTCCCTGCCCAGCAGGGCTCTGTGTGTGTGTGTGTGTGTGTGTGTGTGTGTGTGTGTGGTGGTAGGTGGTGATACCTTTGCCCCTGACAGGATAAAATTACTCATTGGGTCTGGTTTAATAAAGATAGCTAACTTGTTTTTATAATTTACAACTTACTATGCTCCAAGTGCTGTGCTAAGCACTTAATATGAAGCATGCCTTCTAATCCTCTTGAGAGCTGACTAAGGAAGATAGCATTATTGTCCACAGTTTGTAGTTGAAAACACTGAGGTCCAGAAAAGTATGTAAATTGCCTAAGACTTCAGTGCTGAATAGCAGTAGAATCTGAACTTGGGTCTTTCTTATTGGAGCTTATGCTGTGATCCCTGGGTCTTTCTACCTTCTCCTGGTCACTGCAATGATGGCTACCTGCTAACTGCAAACAAATGTGTGCTTGGGCTGGTTCTCTGTGTGGCATGATGATTAGAAGCCTCAGACCAAGCACACATGACTTAGCACCTGGCTCAGTATCCCCTTGCTAAATGCAGACTGAAGAAGGTACTCACCATCCAGGAGCACCCCTTATTTATTTTGTCCAATGACCGTGACACTAAGACATCCAGCCCTCTGCATCACTCTGAGGACTCACAGAGATAATTATACAAGCCATATAGTTGCACAAACTGCACATTGCGCAAACTGAAAGCTCCATAAATGCCAGTGTTATTATTAACTCTAGTATTGACATTGCCATCATTGTTTTGTTTGCAAAGTATTCTTTTGGCCAAGCCTGGGCTGAGGCAAGAATTGAGTTGGTGTCTGTGTCCTGGGATCAATAGACTTACTGCATTAAATATGCTTTGCTGCTACCTGGAGGCATGAGGCTGCTTTTATAGAGAATGAGATTTCCTTTCCTTGAGGAGCCAAGGCAACTTCTTTTGGTGTTCAGCAAATGTATAGTTCCATGGAGGGCTGATCTGTCCCCATACAGGGAGCTGTGGATTCAGCCTACTTCTAGAAGGTGTAAGGGGGTGACACATTCCAGGTAGCTCCATAACATCTAAATTCCAGATGGTCTGCCACAAAGATTATTAAAGGTCAAGGCTACCTTGTCCTTCTTTTCTCTTGTGTTCAGCCACTTAACTCATTATGATAAGAACTGAATTCAGGGAACACTGACTCTGGGGAACAGAAGAAAAAGGAGGAGAGGGAAAAAGAAATTCTGAGTAGGGTTGGGAAAAACACAGGCTACTGGCTACTTAGGCAGAGTCCTTGGAGTTGTCTTTTTTATTCAATGCTGGAATTCACTATGATTTTATGATGAATGAGTTTGGCTTCACAAATAATCACATTTATATATCAGGAGAGGTTCACAAATTTGGAGACTGTGATGGGGGTGGAGAAAGAGACAAGGGCGGGGGGGGGGGGGAAGCAACTACCCTGAATGCACCATGTGGCTTACTCATCAAATGGTTGTCTCTATGAAAGTGAACATCAGAGCCAGCTGGAGGCAATGTCTGGCAATTTCTGGGGCCAGTGCAGATAGGATAACATGCTGTCAGATGTGATGCCAGTGTGAGCTCTGCCCCTGAGACTCAAGCACAACATAGGCCAGACAGAGGCACATCAGGTCAAGAATCTCATGAATCACCCTAAGCCTTCCTGTCCTTGAATGGGACTGCTGATCCTGGTGGCTGCCATCCACTAGTTCCAGTATGAACATCTCATTCACATCTACCCAAGATCTAGCTGATTCCAGGTTAGAGACACAAATTTAAAATCATATTTAATTAATGTTTTTAAAAAGTATTTAATCCTAGACCTCCAGTAAGCATTGTAAAGTGCTAATGAACTTGAACTTTATTTGAAGAAAACCAAAGCTTTAGATTTAATTTTGGTTTAGGAAACTGAATTCTTTAACCCCTACCCCAATGGCTTTCCATCATTGCTGGAATTAAGTCCTATACACACCTTGTCTACAACGTGTTTTATGAGCAGGACTCTGGCTACTTGACCAGCCCTACTTCTTACTCCTCTTCCTTTCCTCTGCTCTGGCACTGGGGAGAGATCTGGAAAGTTGTCCTTCTAGCTGTTCCTCAAACACGGTTCTTCCAGCCCACCCCAAGGGGTTGCAGCAGCGTGCTCTCTCCCTTGTTCCCTATTTTACTCAAGTGTTGGCACAGATATTCTCCTAGGCAGGCCTCCTTGAGCTCTCCATGAAAGCTGTGCCACCTCAGTTCTACCCCACTGCTCTATGTCAGTATTATGTCAGTATTGCCCTTGTTTGTCCTTTGTATTGCATGAGATAGACACAAAATGGTGCAAGAATCAAACATACTCACTTGGCATCACCATGGACATCTGATGCCATCAAGGCCCTGAGTACTAAGCTTCCTCCCATTCTCAGCTTTGTCTAGACACAAGTGTGAATCCTGGAGTTGAGAAGTTGGCATCACTGGCCTCTCTGATATTTCCCATCCACACGTTAACCCCTCAATTGCTAGTAGATATTCATGGCCCTTGGGGTTCAAAGAGGGAGAAGAAAGAGGAAATTTACTTAGCAGGTACAGGATGGCCAGCTCCATCACTAGGGGGAGAATGTAGTCTGTACCTCAGAGATCCTCATACCAGAGATCTCTGACTAGATTTCTGATCATATTAGCCGTGACTAATATAAACCCCTTTCCTTTCCTTTCTTTTCCTTTCCTTTCCTTTTCTCCTCCCCTTACATTTTCCTTTTCTTTTCTTTTCTCTCTCTCTCTCTTTCTCCCTCTTAGATTATTTTGTCAGATTCTGAATCCTATACTGAGATTCCTCCAATATATTCCTTAAATATATTTCTTAACTTGCATATATTAGGTTTCACTCTTTGAACTCTAAAGATGAATGGTTTTGAATAAATACATATACCATATATCCACCCACCATCATGGTATCATAGAGAATAGCTTTTTACCACTCTAAAAAAACAAACAAACAAACAAAAAACAGTATTTCTCCCATTTAACTATTCCTCTCTCCAGGTGGACCCCTGGCAACCACTCATCTTTTTATCATCTCTATAGTTTTGCCTTTGCCAGAAAAATAAATAATTGAAATCATATAATACTAGGTAGCCTTCTCAGACTGACTTCTCTCAGTTAACAATATGCTGTTACAATTCATCCATGTCTTTTTAAGGCTTGAAAGCTCATTTCTTTTCTTTTCCTTTTTTTTAAATTATGTTTTTTTAGTCACCATACAGTACACCATTAGTTTTTGATGTAGTGTTTAATGATTCATTGTTTGCATATAACACCCAATGCAATACTTTCCCTCCTTAATACCCATCACTGGGCTAACCCATTCCTCCACCCTCTCCCTCTAAAACCCTCAGTTTGTTTCTCAGAGTCCATAGTGTCTCATGGTTCATCTCCTCCTCGGATTTCCCCCAATTCACTTTTCCTTTCCTTCCTTATTCCACAAGTAGGTGAAACCATATGATAATTGACTTCCTCTGCTTGACTTATGTCACTTAGCATCTCCTCCAGTCCCATCCATGTTGATGTAAACATTGGGTATTCAGCCTTTCTGATGGCTGAATAATATTCCATTGTATATATGGACCCCATCTTTATCGATTCATCTGTTGGAGGTCATCTCAGCTCTTTCCACAGTCTGATGATTGGGGTCACTGCTGTTATGAACATTGGGGTATATATGGCCCTTCTTTTCACTACCTCTATATCTTTGGGGTAAATACCCAGTAGTGCAATTTCTGGGTCATAAGGTAGCTCTATTTTTAATTTTTTGAGGAATCTCCACACTGTTTTCCAAAGTGGCCACACCAACTTAGATTCCCACCAACAGTGTAAAAGGGTTCCCTATCTCCAC
>PISX010028666.1:0-21212 GCA_004024625.1 Mellivora capensis | reverse complement strand
GCGGAAGGCTTGATGTACATGAAGATACAGCTACCATAGGAGAGGGAGACCACTATCATGTGGGAGGAACAAGTGGAAAAGGCTTTTTTCCTTTGACTCGTGGAAGGAATTCTCAGAATTGTCCGGATGATGTATGTGTAAGAGAGAATTACTAGTGTTAAGGTGACCATAAGTGTTACCACTGCTAAAAAAAATGCCATGAGTTCTAGAAAGCGAGTGTTTGTACAAGAAAGCTGTAGAATTGGAGAAGAGTCACAGATAAAATGATTGATTATATTGGAGTCACAGAAATCCAACTTCAGCAGCAGCATTACTGGTGGAAAGATGACCAAGAATCCTGCAAGCCATGAGCTAAAGACAAGAAGGAAGCACACTCTGCTGTTCATGATGGTCATGTAATGTAGAGGTTTGCAGATGGCCACGTAGCGGTCATAGGACATGGCAGCCAGAAGGTAAAACTCTGTCACTCCCAAGAAGATAAAGAAAAATAGCTGAGTCACACAACCATTGTAGGTAATGGTTCTGTCCCTCGTCATGATAGTGACAAGGAATCTGGGAATGCAGACAGATGTGAATGATATTTCTAGGAATGAGAAGTTTTGAAGGAAGAAGTACATTGGAGTCTTCAGGTGAGGATCTGTAAGGGTGAGGGTGATAATGATCAGGTTCCCAGTCACGCTGAGCATGTAGGTAACAAGAAGAAATATGAAAAGTACAACCTGCCACTGTGGGTCATCTGTCAACCCGAGAAGGATAAACTCTGTCACTGTTGTGTGATTTCTCATTATTTCCCTTCTTTATGAGGGTATTCTTTGTTTTAGCTGAAAAAAAGATGAAAAAATAAGAAAGTTATGACACCAGAAAAGAAACAAACACACACACACACACACACACACACACACACAGGAATATAGACACACTTTATTTTTTTTTAAGATTTTAGTTATTTATCTGACAGACAGAGATCACAAGTAGGCAGAGAGCCAGGCAGAGAGAGAGGAGGAAGCAGGCTCTCCACGGAGCAGAGAGCCCAATGCAGAGCTTGGTACTAGGACCCTGGAATCATGACCTGAGCCAAAGGCAGAGGCTTCAACCCACTGAGCCACCCAGGTGCCCCTATAGACACACTTTAAAAAAAAAAATCATTGCTGCCTTATGTTTTTAGAGAGAAATGGTTTTTGGTATGTAGTAACAAAATACTTATTAAAACTGACTGACATATTATTATGTAACATATCAATTAATTATTCCTATATTTCTTTCATTGTGTTCTCATATATCTCATTATAAATCCTTGTCTTCTGAATGTTTTGATATATTCCTGAAAACAAAACAAAAAAAAGAGACCTCTGAGATGAAAATCTAAAACTCAGAGCTTACTCCCAGCATATTGCAAAATTTTGAATGTATTTTTTTGTTGCTTTCTTCTACATATATTTTTTAACAGTTCTATTTTGAATGCATATTTCTGTTTTCTTTCCCATTCAACTTCTTGCAATCTACAGAGACCATTTTCCCATCTGGTAGAGTAATGTGCATCTGATAACAGTATACAGACATAGTAAACATTCAAGTAAGCTTTTGGGAAGCAAAGATTATTTCCTATTACTCTTCTTTTTTTTAAATTTTTGGCTTTAACACAACTCTTGATGCTTTACAGGATTTGTTTAATCTTTTTCCTGTTTAAAATTCTTATTTTCTATAAAAGCTTTAGAAATGCCATCATCTAAAATCATTTTAAGAAAGTTTTAACTCTCCAGACAGCCTGGCTAAGTCTATAATGTCTCAGTTGTTCTCTGTATCTTTCAGAGGTTTCAGAGCCTTCAAAAGGAATAATATTTACTCATAATTAGCCAACTAATTTAATATATTAATGAACTTATTAAATTCTTTACCTACAAAATTCCTGGGAGGGAATTATTCCTATTTTCCATCATCATCCTCTTTTGGTCATAAGATATGCATTTTTTGGGGTTCTGCCTCAATATGATGGATGATAACCCTCAGTCTACAAAATTCATATTGTGCAAAACTAAAACATAAAGTAGCTCTGCTCAATGTTAAAACATATAAAATAAATTACTTTGACTCTTATACAAAAATTGTTACAAAGTATTCTAATATTGATTATATTAAAAATAATTATTGAAAGATATTTAGATAAGAACACAAAACCATCATGCAGTCCTAACAGTCACAAAATATTTATGTTATAATGAACATAAATGTTGCATAAAGCTCTTAAATTGTAACAGTTTTAAAAATGTCTTCATTTATATATTTCATATAAATTGTGTGGCTTAAATTTATTCACATATACCATTGTGTATAATTGAGAGTATTGTATAAAGCATAAATTTAACCTATTAAAGCAAAATTATTTCTGAAACTACTAAAGACATACTTACTTTTTGGTATATATGACTGGTTTAGACAATGTCATTTCTAATGGCTTCTTTAATTTGTTTAAACACAAGTGCTTTGAGATTTTTCAAAAGTCTTTGCAATCGGTTTCTTCTATGTCATCTTATATTTGTAACCAGATCCTCAAAACATTGGTTATAAAGAGTAATTCCAGGAACTCCTCTAAAACTTTTCATAAAGGGCATACATCAACCCAAATTTCTCTAAGGATCTGAGGTCCCAAGATATCCTATGTGTTGCTACTTTAAGGGTTTAACTTGATATTTGAAATAAGTTATAGTTGAAATGAAGGCAAATATAATATCTTCCCATTTGCTGGGCAAGATGACATGATCTTAGTAATTTTATTCAGACTAGCCATATTATCTGCTCCATTCACAATGGACTCAGAGGGATTAGTTGAAAGAATAAACAAAAGGTACCATGGAGATTGGTGTTCTCAAGACACCAGCATTAAAATATAGTCCAAATTAGTACACAATTTAGAATAGAATATTTTGGTGATAGTGGCCTGAAATCAGAACAGAAAAATATAAAACAGGATTTAAATTTTTATAATAATCCATAACCTTACAAGGAGAAGAAACTTAATGGAGTAAGAGATAAGCAATTTTTCAATGGCAATAGATTTAATTTGTGAATACTGGGGTTTTCTCCAGTCTTAGGGAAAATATTAAGAATTCACTGTGATGACTTAGACTGGGGCTGAGGTCTCTATCACTCTACACCATAAGAGATGTCAGGCTTGTCTTTAAGGTTTTATATATTTTCACTGAATGATGACATAGAAAACCTGACCATGATTAAATCATTCCATTTACTCATTCAATAATTATTTTTTAGATGCTTATTAAGTCTTGGGCTCAAGCGTTCTGAGCGCACAAATGCTAGAGACATCTGTGTGCATAATTTTCACTTCTTGCAATAAAGTGTGAGAATTCTATATTATTTTAGCAATCTCAGATTTCTTTTCTCATGTCCAATACAAGCAATATTTCCCTCATCCCATGCATCATTTTATTTCTAAAGCCATCTATACTACCCCATTTTCATTCATAATTTGAGACCTATATTTAGTCTCTATTTAATCCTGGAATTCCATAAGTCATATAAATAGTTTACATTCAGTGAAAATTAGGATTACTTGATGATCTTAAAATGCCAGGCACTTCCTGAAAAAAGATTTTAAGATATTGTTGTGTGTTTTTTGAGACATGAAGTTATTCAAGGTATATGACTAAGGAATACAGAATGCGCGTTGAAGGAGACTGTTAAAGCAGAGCAGCTATTTTAAACTCAAAGTATTTAATCTATTCATGATAAAAGTCAAGAACTTGAATGTGTCATAAATATGCTCATGTTTCATTACAAACATTGTCACAATAATGTTTATATGATGCTTATATGTGGGCCAAAATATTTTTTTAATATTTTATTTATTTATTTGTCAGAAAGAGCACAAGCAGGGGGAGCAGCAGAGGGAGAAAGAGAAGCAGGCTCCCTGCTGAGCAAGGTGCTCCCTGTGGGACACCATCCCAGGACCTGAGATCATGACCTGAGCTGAAAGCAGATATGCAACCGACTGAGCCACCCAGGTGTCTGTGTGGGCCAATAATATTTAAAATTATACATTATGGAGAAACTCTTATTACATCCAGAGACCTGGAAAATTGCTTTAATGTGTATGACTGCATCTTCACTTGATTATGTAGGGGTGGAAAGACAACTTTCCCTCTATTCTTTCAGATTCTTGGCTGAGACCATGTTGTAACAAAAGACAGTTTAACAGGAGAAAAATAAACAGAAGTTTAATAGCATGAATACCTCCTGTACACAAGGGAGAGATCCAGGAAAACTGAGTAACATGCCAAAATGGCCCAAGGCCACCACATTAAATAATATCTTCCCCTAAAGCTAAAGGAAGATGTTGTGGGGTGGAGAGATAGCCAGTTACAGGAAGTAATCAGGGGAAAGAACAGTGAAGGAGGGTATAATTGTTATGCAGATTTGAGTAGCCACATTCTCCTTTGATAAGAGTCTCTGAAGATTTGATCATTCTCCACTTCCCTGTACAGAGAGGGAGACAACCTTAAAAATGGAACATCCTCATATAAAAGTGTCTTTTTTTTAATGATATAGGAAACGTTTATATTCATCAGGATAACATATTAAACATATGGTGTGATTTCCAAAATGTCTATGAAAAGTGAACAACAATCTGTAGATAGGAGAAAGAACAAAAGAAAAATACATTAGAAAGTTGGCATGTTGTTTTTTTTTTTAATTTTGGGTGGTGGTACTGTAATTTTTTTCTCTTCCTTTAAGTATTTTCTCTTCTTTTTTTTTTTTACAGTAGCTAACTGAACATTAAAAAAAATAAATGTGTCTTCCAAAAAGTAACTTCTCAGTTTTCAGAGCTTTTCCTTTGTTATTTTTTAAGAATAACCAGCTCAAAATAATCCTATGCCAAAAAGGCATATTTTGGAATGTTATTCTGCTCCCCTTCAGTTACCTCTGCAAAGATCCTATTTCCAAATAAGTTCTTTTCTGTAGGTTCCAGGTAGAGATGAATTTTGAAGCATACTATGCAAAGCAGTACAGTACCCAAACAGATACTTCTTTTTTTTTAAAGCTTTTAATTTATTTCAGAGAGAGAGAGAGAGTTCAAGCAGGAGGAGAGGCAGAGAGAGAGAGAGAGAGAGAGAGAAGCAGTCTCCCCGCTGAGCAGGCAGGAAGGGAGAAGCTCAATCCCATGACACTGAGATAATGACCTGAGCTGAAGGCAGAGGCTTAAGCTAACTGAGCCACCCAGGTGCCCCCAAACAAATACTTCTAATAACAATTTTAAACAAAAACATATTTCCAGTGAGCATAGTAACTTATTTACTTTCAAACTTTTTAGTAGAATCTCCTTTTATATCAATATTTTCAATAATAGATTGTAGGACAATGTATAAAGATTGATAGAATATAAGCAATAAATCTGTTAAATTAAGAATAACCATATATAGGGAAAGGGGGGTGCGGTAATGGACATTGGGGAGGGTATGTGCTATGGTTAGTGCTGTGAAGTGTGTAAACCTGGCGATTCACAGACATGTACCCCTGGGGATAAAAATACATTATATATTTATGAAAAAAAAAGAATAACCATATAAATAATGACATAACAATCTTTTATGCATTAAAGACAAATCTAGAAAAATCTATCAAAGACTGAAAATTGTGTTAAGTCTATGGTATGCCTTCTCAGTTTACTGATGATAGGACTTGTTTGTATTTTAGCTTTAGTTTACTTTTAAATTCACACCTGAGACCATATTTTTTACCCCAGTGATAGACATGGTACTATTCGGCAATTAGTTATCCCGTATGCACAATTAAAAAAATATATATGAATATCTAGTATTTGCCTTCATTTTATAAAGTTGAAAATGAAATGAAAAAACGAATAAATGGGGATGCCTGGGTGGCTCAGTTGGTTAAGCGGCTGCCTCCGGCTCAGGTCATGATCCCAGCATCCTGGGATCAAGTCCCACATTGGGCTCCTTGCTCGGCAGGGAACCTGCTTCTCCCTCTGCCTCTGCCTGCCACTCTGTCTGCCTGTGCTCGCTCGCTCTCTCTCTGACAAATAAATAAATAAAATCTTTTTAAAAAATGAATAAATGAAAATGAATGAGTATATATGAAATTATAAATAAGCAAAAGACAGGTAAAAAAAGATGGTCAGATTTATAGATGGCATATTAAAAAAACTCCTTTCTGCTTGTGTGACTTACCTTGTTTATTGTATCTTCTGTTGTAAACAAAGCAATGCTTCTTAGCACATCCTAAGGGCTTCTCCCCAAGTCAGAAAAAAAGATGTCTTAAATGATATTTTTTAAATTTTATCATTATGTAGTTTATATATATATACATGTTTTTTTCTTCAGTCAGCACCTTGCTTGGCTATTGGTATGGTGATCAAAACCTCATTTCTGAGAAACCAAAATGTTTTGCCTACATGAATGCTTCCTGTATCTCTCATGTTCATTCCATTTTAATTTATCACTTAAATGGTGATGCTAGTAAGAGCCCTGCAGATACTTGGCACCTAGACATTTTCCACAAACCCCAGTTACTGGGTTAGTACTCATAATTTTCATGAATGACCAGAATTTATCATCATAGCTATTTTGTATTTGTCATTTCTAGATGATATAGTACCTAGTAATATGTATACATGTCACTGCCTTACTTCTTTTACTCTCAAATGAGTTCATTTTCAGAACCAATTTTCTTTAGGTCATTGTGACTTGGGATAAAATATTTAGTACCCTACAGATGGTTTTTTAGGAAGAAGGCTTGTGGGAAACAGAAGCAAATACATATTCAGAAAAAGTTTTTCTTCCAGTGAGTACAAATTGTAGTCCCCTCAATGAAGAAAGGGGTGTAAACTTATCAATTTTCTGTCAGGTAGCTGGTTGTTCCCTCTAGCATATGAGCTATATCAAAAGCTCTGCATGATCCTGGGTACTGGCAGGTTTGACATCCAGGTAACTTTTACATAAATTTAATCATTGTCTTCATGGCCATATTTTTCATTAACTTAGTAATCAAGTATTCAAATAAATGGTTCATGAAAAGTGAATGGCTTTCATAAAACGGGTCATCTTATCTTCTTGATTATTATAAATCTCCTTTTCAGATGAGTTTTTGTTGAAAAGTCACATGGCACACAAACACCTAAATATTCTGGTTCCGTTATAAGAGTCTCATTCAAGTACCAATATCCTAACTCTCTGTGTTATTGATACTCCAATATTTCTTCAAAGCCTCTTGCTACCCAATATATCATCTACTAATGTTAATGAAACAGTACAGAATCTTAACATCTGACTATCTGTAAGCTTCTGGAAATGATTCTTCTGGAAAAACATCCTATCCTATAATTTAGGACCATTCCTGAATGAGATTCATTGACTCAGTAGATTATTTATTTCATTTATATTATATGCTGCAGAATTGTCTGTCAACCAGTTTCAGTTTTTTCTTCCTCTGGTAACAAGCCATTACAAATTGACAATGAAATTCATTTTATGTATGTTGTGAACCTGCAGGGTCTTCCTTAAATTGTAACAGAACACTTTCTGCTTCACAGAAGATGCTCATTTTTGGAAATTGATTCATATTTGCATTGGATGAAAGTTCGTGATTAACCATGGTAATTTGAGTCAGGCTTTCTTAAGACATTATGTTTATTGTGGTTGCTGCTGTTGTTATTGAATAAGAATTACCTCAGTGGGTTGGCCATTTATTTCTCTCCTAGACTTTCATGATGAATCTCCTATAGCAAGGTCGATTTTGTCAATTATCATTTTTATGACCAATCTAGACATCCTTGGGTGTTGGATAATAACTTGCTTACATCATTTGAAGATTTAAGGAAGACATTAGTGGGGATGTTCAATTGCTCCTTCACTAAGAGTACTTTACTCACTTTAGTCATTACCCCTTCTTCCATTTTTCCTGTGGTTTTTTTTTAAGATTTTATTTATTTTAGAGAGGAAGAGAGAGAACATGAGCAGGGGAAGGACAGAGGGAGAGGAAGAGAATCCTCAAGCAGACTCCCTGCTGAGTGTGGAACATGGCAGGTTGCTTGATCTCATGGCCCTGAGATCATGACCAGAGCTGAAATCAAGACTCAAATGCTTAACAGACTGAGGCACCTATGTGCTGATTTACTCAGTTTTTAATTTTTTAATTGTTTAGACTTTATTTATTTATTTGAGAGAGAGAGAGAGAGAGAGAGAGCATGAGATGGGAGAAGGTCAGAGGGAGAAGCAGACACCCCATGGAGCTGGATTCCAATGTGGTACTCAATCCCAGGACTCCAGGATCATGACCTGAGTCAAAGGCAGTTGCCCAGCCAACTGAGCCACGTAGGTGCCCTCCTCAGTTTTTAAAAAAAGAAAGTCATTGTATTTGTTTCAACTCTTGGTGTCTTAGGGAATAGAGTTTGGAGGTCAGTGAATAGCTTAAACATGCTGAATGCTTTCCAAACTATATCATCAATCTATTGATTGTAATTATATTAAGGAATTTATACTATTTCAACTTCTTTGTTATAAGTTAACTTGGAATTATCAGTTCAGTGATTTCTTGAGAATCTACTGGAACTTCTTCTTTTTTTTCTTTTTAAAGATTTTATTTATTTGACAGAAATCACAAATTGGCAGAGACGGAAGTGGGGCGGGGTGAAGCAAGCTCCCCACTGAGCAGAGAGCCGGATGCAGGGCTCAATCCCAGGACCCTGGGATCATGACTGAGCAGAAGGCAGAGGCTTTAGCCCACTGAGCCACCTAGGTGTCCCTCCACTGGAACTTCTATCTATTCAAGGTGGCTTAGCAAACCCAGAATTTCTGATAGAGGTACTTATTTAAATGAATTTGGCATAATGTAAAATTCTGTTTCTTCTCTCCTTGATATGTGCCATGAGAACCCATCCAAACATAAGTTCCCATATTTAATTTTGATAAATTATCAAAATCAGGTAAAATTTTTCAATGTAATTATGCCTTCTCCTGAGTTTGTACTTGCTTACCACTTCCTGGTAAGGCTAGATTCTGATACATATAGGTCAGAAAATAGGAATGGTGACTGTACACATAAGGAAAAATTTAAAGCTAGTTCCTTCATGTGTGGTAACTACAGAGGTTCTATAGTTTCATGAAGCAGAGCAAGATAAATATGGTTCCTTCTGTTAGCAAGGGAGTCTATGTGGTGCTTTCACTTTCAGGTACTCTGAGTCATCTGAGTCCACAGAGATACCTTCATTCCATTGATCAGTTCCCATTCTTTCCCAATCAGTGTCCTAGCATTCACATAAGACATGTGAAGAAGTTGTGAATTAAATCAGCTTTATAATTAAGGAACCTGTAGAATAAGAATTTAATACTGACTATATCATCTCTTCAGTTATGACATAATTGAAACTTTAAAGTTACATTTTCTTTTTTTAAGCTATCTAATGTATCTGGAAGCAGTTAGCTCCTAAATAAGTGCTGTATTAATTGTTCAGTTTTATTCACCCTTGCTTTTAGTAGGCATTTAATTCTCGATGAACTCTCCCTTATAAATGTGTCCATGTAGACTACCAGTGTTTATGTGTCTAATGGAATCATTGCTGATTTCAGACAAAACCAGGTTAATAAATTGGTTCCAGATTCTTATTGGTTTAAGAGTCTGTTCCTGGGATAGGTTCTCTATATATCAAGTACAGTTGTAGAGAGCAGGATTTAAGGAAGCAAATTAAAAATAAATCTATTTAGTATCAAGTAACTGTTGGTTTAAGGAATTATCAAGAGAGCTGAAGGCAGATTTTTTAAAAGATTTTTTAAAAATACTTTGTCTGAGAGAGAGAGAGAAAGAGAGCACAAGCAGGGAAAGCATCAGGCAGAGGGGGAAGCAGGACCCCACTGAGCAAGAAGCCTGATGTGGGACTCAATCCCAGGTCTCTGGAATGATGACCTGAGCCAAAAGCAGGCACTTAACAGACTGAGCCATAGGCATCCCTGAAGGCAGATTTTAGGATGAGCTTCGTGGAATGACCTCAAAGCTGCTTCACAAAATTAAATCCCCGTGATAACTCCTCCTCAGGAATCTAGTGCTATTGCTATAAAATTTAGGGTCATTTGAATCTGCTATGATCTACACCAGCAGTGTAGATGCTTAACTATAACAAATGATTTTTTTAAGATTTTATTTATTTATTTGAGAGAGAGAGAGAGCATGAGAAGGGAGAGGGTCAGAGGGAGAAGCAGACTCCCCATTGAGCTGTGAGCCCAATGTGGGACTCGATCCTGGGACTCCAGGATCATGACCAGAGCTGAAGGCAGTCGCTTAACCAACTGAGCCACCCAGGCACCCCTATAATAATGTTTAAAATTTGTATCTTTTATGAATTTATCTGATTGGCAGAACTAAAATGATGTTTAGAATCCTAGCTTCAAAGACAACTGAAAATGTAGCCTTTGCAGTCCTTGCATATAGATAGACATATGTGATGGATTTTAGAAGATGCAAAATGTATGACTTCATAATAAAACACTAGTAGAGTAATGAAATGTAAAAGAGTATTCTAAATTACTCATCAATAAATCAAGTAAACATTATTATCATTCTCAATTTACAGATGAAGGAATACCACATAAAGTACTCTACAAGGACAGTTGTCTTACAGACACTGTTGTGATGCATAAAGGCAAATTATTTTTGAGTAAATTGCATATTTCTGGCTTTATGACATTTAATTAAAACTAACATTACTTAAGATAATAGTAATAGTTTTAATTTATTAAGCCCTGGAGGGTACCAGGTATGTTTGTTAGCCATGTCTAAATAAATATTTAAACCACCCTCTGAGGCAATTCCAATTATTCTCCTTAATTTTTATATCAGTAAGTGACTCACTGACAGTTCCACTAATTTTTACAAGATTGCACAAATGGAGACTTAGTAGAGTGAATAATGGAGTATATGAGCTGCTCCTGAGACCTGAAGGGATCCTTGTCAAGAAAGCCATTGATGTGCTAAGTGAATAATATTGTTGAGTACCATTGTGATTTTCACTATTGTTTGTATGAAAACATCTCAAGTTAAGAAAACATTAAAACCATGATACCCATGGAAGTCTGACCATGGGGTTCCATCTGGTACCATGATTAAAAGACATAATTTTGCCCTGTATGTGTCCTCAGTGGAGATCCTGGGAGGTAGACCTAAAAAGAAAAAAGAGTCTCTGCCTATTGAGTAATGAGTTTAAGAGGAGCTGCTATTGTTGAAGGGTTCTAGTGATTTCTGTCCATGGTTTTGAAAAACAAGGCATTCTAGAAAACTGAGTGATAAAAAATTATTCAAACAGAATATCAGAGCAGAGCAATGATAATTTTAAGGCAGGAGGTATTAATAGTTTATAAAGGAATAGGCTTTATGAAATCTCCATCCTTTTGTTGATTAACAAATATTTTAGTAAATGACGGCACTACGGTAAGCCCTTTGGTAGTCAATAATGAACAAAGTATCCCATTTTCTAGCAAAATGTTCATAGTCTGTGAAGATCTAGCACCAAGAAAGATGACATTCCAGTATATGGTGAAAATTTCTAATCATATTGATAAACATACTGTATCATGAGGCTCATGTAATCCTATTTGACTATATTACAGCAATACAAAGCCAATTTTATAGATGGTGCAAAGAGGGCAATGTGAATTTGAGGACTTTAGTGCTGGAGATCTACCATCAGACAGAGTGGTATAGGGCATGATGAACACCAAAGAGATCTGATTATTTAAGTATACAAAGACTTACTGTGACTCAAATCAGACTGATGGAGAATGACTAAGTATTATCTATCTGTGAGAGAAGCAGTTGTTAATTGCATATTCTATGGTTATGGCTGTGGTTGTTGTTGTTGTGGATAACTCAGTGCTCAATCCAAAAATGATAGAAACTCTTGCCAACGAGAGATGATATTATCATAGAGGCATATATTACATCTGAGGTTATCAGTGGAAGAGTTTGGAATTCTAAGCTTCTTTAGTGAAAGCAATTTTCTGCATGTAAGTTTAGGGATTTAAGTTTAATTTGAAAAGAGTAGCTGTCTTCTGAATTTTTAATTTTCTAAGATATGTTATTTTGGAGATAAATCCCCATAAACCAAGCCTGGCATTTTAGATGAGCTTACTTAGTACTCTTTTGAAAGAAAGTGCTTTTGTGGAAGAGAAATAGCATCCTATTCTGAAAATCTAAGATTTCTTTGTGTATGTTCATGTTGCAAAATTTCTCACCTCCCCTAGTAATTGGTACAATGGCTCCTTTGGGGGGCACAGTTTTGATCTGAATCATTTTTCAGATGCATATTGGCCATATATACATTCTTTGTTTCCTATGAATATCTATCTGTCTTTTACTTTAAAAGGAGGAAAAAAGTATACCCACTTAAAGGGATTGTTAATATCTTAGGTGGGGTAGGTAAAATGTTGAAGAGAGTTTAAAACATATAATGTTGCTCTTTTCATCTGGTTATTGTGTCATGAGGCATCATGAGCAGGAAAGTCCCCAAGTGACACCCTGTACTGGTGGTGTGGGAAGTCTTGAATGGGAATCAGTGCCCGTGTCAGAAGTATCTGGAGATGGTGGAGCTGCAGATCAGCTTGAAGAACTACAACCTACAGAAGGACAAATGCTTCTCAGGCACATTCAGACTCAAGTCCACTCCCTGCTCCAAGTTTTGGGGGACCAGCAGCACTGTGATGAGTCCAAGATTGTGGATATTCCCCACATGGACACTGAGACACTGAAGAAACTCGACAAGAATAAAAAATTAGTCAAGAATATGACCAAGAAATGTGATGACTTTTTGGCTTCAGAATCTCTGATCAAGCAGATTCCACAAGTTTTGGGTCCAGGCCTGAATAAAGCTGGCAATTTCCCATCCATGCTGACGCACAATGAGAACATGGGGGTCAAAGTGGATAAAGTGAGGTCCACAGTCCAATTCCAGGTGAAGAATTGCTATGTTGAGGGGACAAGATGGCAGGGAACTAGGAGGAGGCGCTGTTTTAACCTGTACCCTAAAGTGAGCTGATTACCTACCAAGGAACTCTGGTCACCCATGAAGTCTGCCTGAGATCAGAATTATACACATCTGGATCTCTACAGGGGCAGAAGACTCCAGTGGGCAGGTAAAGTGGAGTGGGAACGTCGGAATGGAATCAGAAGATAAACAAAAGGAGGAGGGAGCCACCAGAAGTGACCCACTGGAAAGTGATACCCAATAGGAGAGTGCCCTGCATCTGGGGACCAGCATTAACTTGAAGTCTGGTAGAAAGCACTCAAAAAGAGCAAAGGATCATGGGGTGAAATTGTGGGAATTGGGACAGTTAGGTACAGGGGCTTAAGTCCCCAGACTGAGGAAAACCACCCCTGGTGCTGAGCCAGAAAGAGTGCAGCAGAGAAACCAGGTCTTGGTCCCTGAGCCGCGAGCGAGAGTGCCTAAGGGTGCGTGGGGTGCAGGAGGCAATGGGAGCCCTGCCATCTGGCAGAAACAGCTTTTTTGCAATTCCCATGCATGTGCCACACCATGATATAAGAGCCTTAGTTGGGCCCCACACCGTCCCCTGAGAGAGGTGCGCAGAAGCGCCAGTCCAGCGCTCTTGGACCGGAAAGTCTGAGAACTCCCAGCCCTGGCCAGTGGGAAAATCTCAGTGTGCGATCGCTGCTTGGAACCTCTCTGGCGGTCTGGAGCCACCCAGACAACTGCCGCTGTTGTGGTTTTGGGTGCAAGCAGGAGTCCCTGTGTCCCCAGGGACCGTGACTGGGAATGTGCTCTGCCAGCGGCCAAGGGGGAGCTTGTGTGCTCTGCAGCACCCAGAGGGGAACAAACAGGTTTCTCTCTAAGAGGGAGGTCTGGGTGCAGTTTGCTTTTCTCTAAACCTCCAAAAACCATTAAGAGCTGCCAAGGGGAAAGAAAATAAATGAAAAAATATAAAAACCTTCAGAGAACAAAGCCTGAAAAACCGGTTTCCTCAGAGCCCACCCCCTTGAGGGGGGCGGGAGGACTTAACTCAGGAAACACTGCCTGAAAACCCACATGGCAGGCCCCTCCCACAGAAAGCCAACCCGGGGGGGGGGGGGGAGAAAAAAAAACGACAAGAGAACAATCACTACTACTTCATAGATACAACTTCTATTTTTAATTCATTCCCACTATTCTGGTTCATTTTTAAATTTTTTATAGAGATTTTTTTTTAGCCTATTTACCATCACAGTGAGATGTCCAGTACATCAAATTCCATAATAACTTTTTAACCTGAAATTTTTGATACATATACACGTGTTTTTCTTTTGCTTTTCTATTTTTTAATTTTTTTTTAAATTTTACTTTAGTTCATTCTTTTCTTTATTTTTATTTTTTAATATTCATATAGAGTTAAACTTCAAGGTAATCCCCTTTATCCAATCAATGCTACCCCATAGGTAAACCAATATTTAATCCCTCTTTATCTTAGGAAAGTTGAGTCCTTTAACAAAGATATCAAGATACATCCAGTAAGAATCAAAATAACCTTCCTTGCCCACACTGAGAATCTATAACCACTCTCCCAACCTTTTCTTCCACCAGTGTTTCTGTGTATTTGCGTTTGTCCTGGTAGTATATAAATCTTATACTTGGGGTTCTTTTTGACAACGTTCCCTTTATGTTTGTTTGTTGTTTTGCTTCTACATATATATGTATATATATTTTTTCTTCTCTTGTCATATACTTTTATCAGTCTTTTTGTTTGTCTGTTTTTGCTTGTATACTTCACAAACTGTACCTTGGGGCCCATTTGGGCTGAACCTTCTCTTTTATCCTTCTTTCTTTTTCCTGCTCTCTCTCTCTCTTTTTTTTCTTCTTTCTCTCTTTCTTTTCTTCTTTCATTTGGGTGGGGACTCTTGATTGCTCAGAAGCATTCCAGGGTGCACCTACTGCACTGCGGTTGATACATTCAGCTACAACCATTCAGCCATCTCTCATCAAAATGACTAGGAGGAGGAATGCCCAACAGAAGAAATATTCAGAGGATGGGCCTTCTGCAAAGGAGCTAATGGCTACCGACATAGACATTATGTCAGAAAGGGAATTCAGGCTAACAATTATCCAGACAATAGCTAGATTGGAGAAAGCCATGGATGACCAAATGGAATTGATTAGGGTAGAACTGAAAGCCACCAGAGATGATGTTCACCATGTTAGGGCAGAACTGAAAGCCACCAGGGATGATGTTCACAATGCTTTCAATGAGTTCCAATCTAATCTAAATTACCTAAATGCTAGGGTAACTGAGACAGGAGATAGAGTTAGTGATCTAGAGGACAAACAGATAGAGAGACAGGATTAGGAGGAAGCCTGGAACAAACAGCTTAGAAGCTGCAAAAACAGAATCAGGGAAATAAATGATGCCATGAAATGTTCCAACGTCAGAATCCCTGATGGGGAGGAGAAAGAAAGAAGTCTAGAAGATAAAGTGGAACAAGTTCTCCATGAAAATTTTCCAAATATCACAAATGGAAACAGCGTTCATGTACTAGAGGCAGAATGGTCCCCCCACACCCAAGATTATAGATTGTCGAAAGTCCTCAAGACACCTGATAGTAAGAATTAGGAATTATAATTCTAGGGAAATTCGCTTGAAGGCAGCTAGGACAAAGAAGCTCCTTATGTACAGAGGAAAGCCCATCAGAATAACATCAGACCTGTCCACAGAATCCTGGTAAGCCAGAAAGGGCTGGCAAGATGTATTCAGGGCACTAAATGAGAAGAACATGCAGCCAAGAATACTTTATCCAGCAAGACTGACATTCAAAATGGATGGAGAAATAAAGAACTTCCAAGACCGACAAGGTTTAAAAGAGTTCACGACCACCAAGCCAACACTGCAAGAAATATTAAGGGGGGTTCTATAAAAGAGGAAAAAGCCTAAGACTATCATTGAACAGAAATATAGAGACAATCTACAGAAAGAATGACTTCAAAGTTATCACAATGTCAATAAAAATGTACCTATCAATAATCACTCTCAATGTGAATGACCTAAATGCGCCCATAAAATGACACAGGGTTGCAGATTGGATAAAATGACAGGACCCATCCATATGTTGTCTAAAAGAGACCTATTTTGAACCTAAGGATACACCCAGATTGAAAGTGAAGGGATGGAGAAGCGTCTTTCATGACAATGGGCCTCAAAGGAAGGCCGGTGTAGCGATTCTCATATCAGATAAATTAGATTTTAAACTAAAGACTGTAGACAGAGATACAGAAGGACACTACATCATTCTTTCTTTTTTAAAATTTTTTTTAAAATTTATTTATTTGTCAGAGAGAGAAAGAGAGCACGAGCACAGGCAGATAGAGTGGCAGGCAGAGGGAGAAACAGACTCCCTGCAGAGCAAGGAGCCCGATGTGGGCCTTGATCCCAGGATGCTGGGATCATGACCTGAACCGAAGGCAGCCACTTAACCAATTGAGCCACCCAGGCATCCCACGCTACATCATTCTTAAAGGGAATATCCACCAATATGATCTAACAATTGTAAATATCTATGCCCCCAATATGGGAGCAGCCAATTACAAAAGAAAACTATTAATCAAGATAAAGAGTCATATCGATATGAATACATTTATAGTATGAGATGTCAACATGCCTCTCTCAGTAATAGACAGATCATACAAGCCGAAAATCAATAAGGAAACAAAAGCATTGAATGAAACATTGGACCAGATGGACTTCATAGATATATATAGAACATTCTACCCTAAAACAACAGAATACTCATTCTTCCCAAGTGCACATGGAACCTTTTCCAGAATAGACCACATACTGGGTCACAAATCAAGACTCAACCAATACCAAAAGACTGAGATTATTCCCTGCATATTCTCAGATCACAATGCTTTGAAACTGGAGCTCAACCACAAGGAAAAGTTTGGAAGGAACTCAAACAACTGGAAGCTAAAGACCACCTTGCTTAAGAATGCTTGGATCAACCAGGAGATCAAAGAAGAACTTAAACAATTCATGGAAACCAATGAGAATGAAGACACTTCAGTCCAAAACCTATGGGATACAGCAAAGATGGTCCTAAGGGGGAAATACATAGCCATCCAAACCTCCCTCAAAAAAAAATTGAAAAATCCAGAATACACCAGCTGTCTCTACACCTTAAAGAACTGGAGAATCAACAACAAATTAAACCAAGTCCACACATAAGAAGGGAAATAATCAAGATTAGAGCAGAGATCAAAGAGGTAGAAACTAGAGATACAGTAGAATGTATCAATGAAACTGGAAGCTGGTTTTTTGAAAGAATCACTAAGATTGATAAACCATTGGCCACACTAATCCAAAAGAAAAGAGAGAAAGCTCAACTTAATAAAATTATGAATGAAAAGGGAGAGATCACAACTAACACCAAGGAAGTAGAAACAATCATCAGAAGTTATTATCAACAGTTATATGCCAATACGTTAAGCAACCTATGAAATGGATGCATTCCTGGAAAAATATAAACTCCCAAATTTGAACCAGGAAGAAATTGAAAACCTGAATAGACTGATATCCAGTAACAAGATTGAAGCAGTGATCAAAAACCTCCCAAAGCACAAGAGCCCAGGACCTGATGGATTCCCTGGGGAATTCTACCAAACTTTCAAAGAAGAAATAACAACTGTTCTCCTGAAGCTGTTTCAAAAAATTGAAGCATAAAGAAAATTTCCAGACTCTTTTTATGAAGCAGCATTACCGTGATCCCCAAACCAGGCAAAGACCAAACCAAAAAGGAGAAATTCAGACCAATATCACTAATGAATATGGATGCTAAGATTCTCAACAAGATCCTAGCAAACAGGATCCAACAGCACATTAAAAAGATTATCCACCATGACCTGGTGGGATTCTTCCCTGGGTTACAAGGAGTGTTCAACATTCGAAAATCAATAAATGTGATAGAACCAATCAATAAGAGAAGAGAGAAGAACCACATGGTCCTCTCAATTGATGCAGAAAATGCATTTGACAAAATCCAGCATCCGTTCCTGATTAAAATGCTTCAAAGTATAGGGATAGAGGGAACATTCCTGAAATTCATAAAATCTATCTATAAAGGACCCACAGCAAACATCATCCTCAATGGGAAGAAGCTCACAGCCTTCCCAATGAGATCAGGAACACGACAAGGATGCCCACTGTCACCACTCTTGTTCAACATAGTATTATAAGTTCTAGTAACAGCAATCAGACAACAAAGAGCAACAGATAAATGTATCCAAATTGGCAATGAAGATGTCAAACTCCCTCTCTTAGCAGGTGACATGATACTTTATATGGAAAACCCAAAAGACTCCACTCCCAGTATGTATTACGAATGATTTTCAGTGATATATTATCATGCTCTTGTGGAGGTAAGCCACTCCACAAGATGTTGGTTGGCCTCCTATTTACGGACTACCATTATTTAATTGAGCTGTTATTCTATAAGTCGAATTTTTAATCTCAGAAGTGTAATGATTGACAGATCATAAAGAATTTTTTTGTGTGAAAAAAATAAGGGTTTGCATCATAGGAGTTCCTACCATTAGAAAGTTCTAATGCAAAACTTAACAAGAACTGTTCTTAATAACTTCATGAAAAGTTAATACACATTGATTTTTGCATAGTTGTCAGAAGGCCTAATGTAAAATAAAAGAGTAAAATGAACACCAAAATGCCTTAGAAAATATTCAATTAATTATTCCTTTGTCATACAAAATGTATAGTTATGATAAAATGCACATTTTATTTGAACATTGTTTTATTTTATTTTACTTTTTTTATCTATTTATCTATATATTTTTATTTCTTTTTTTTTTTTAATTTCTTTTCAGTGTAACAGTATTCATTGTTTTTGCACCACACCCAGTGCTCCATGCAATACCTGTCCTCCTTAATACCCATGATCTGGCTCCCCTAATCTCCCATCCCATCTGTTGTTTTTCAGAGTCCACAGTCTCTCATGGTTCACCTCCCCTTCCAATTTCCCTCAACTGCCTTCTCCTCTCCATCTCCCCATGTCCTCTATGTTATTTGTTATGCTCTACAAATAAGTGAAACCATATGATAATTGACTCTCTCTGCTTGACTTATTTCACTCAGCATCATCTCTTCCAGTCCCGCCCATGTTGATACAAAAGTTGCGTATTCATCCTTTCTGATGGAAGCATAATACTCCATAGTGTATATGGACCACATCTTCCTTATCCCTTCGTCTGTTGAAGGGCATCTTGGTTCTTTCTACAGTTTGGTGACCGTGGCCACTGCTGCTATAACCATTGGGGTACAGATGGCCCTTCTTATCACTACATCTGTATCTTTGGGGTAAATACCCAGTAGCGCTATTGCAGGGTCATAAGGGAGCTCTATTTTAAATTTCTTGAGGAATATCCACACTGTTCTCCAAAGTGTCTGCACCAACTTCCATTCCCACCAACAGTGGAAGAGGTTTGTCCTTTCTCCACATCCTCTCCAACACACGTAGTTTCCTGTCTTGCTAATTTTGGCCATTCTAACTGGTGTGAGGTGGTATCTCAATGTGGTTTTAATTTGAATCTCCCCGATGGCTAGTGATGATGAGCATTTTCTCATGTGTCTGTTAGCCATTTGTATGTCTTCATTGGAGAAGTGTCTGTTCATATCTTCTGACCATTTTTTGATATGATTATCTGTTTTGTGTGTGTTGAGTTTGAGAAGTTCTTTGTAGATTCTGGATATCAACCTTTTGTCTGTACTGTCATTTGAAAATTTCTTCTCCCATTCTGTGTAAGTAAGTTTTTATAATAAATTGCACTGTGTGTTTTACATAGAATATTTCTCCATAAAATCCTTATTTCACAGATTGGAAACTGAATCTAAAAAGAGTTTCAAAAATCTTATCCAGGGGAACCTGTGTGGCTCAGTGGGTTAAACGCTCTGCCTTCCGCTCAGGTCATGATCCTAGGGTCCTGGGATCGAGCCCCGCATCAGGCTCTCTGCTTGGCAGGGAGCCTGCTTCCCACCCCCTCTCTCTCTGCCTGCCTCTCTGCCTGCTTGTGATATCTGTCTGTCAAATAAATAAAATCTTAAAAAAAAAATCTTACCCAAACCATGTATTCCAAATGAGAAGAACAGGGGTTTAGTTAGTTTTTTTGTTTGGTTGGTTGTTTTGTTTTTTTTTTTTCTTTTTTTTTGCATGTTTGATGACTGGAATAGAAATTTTGCCTGTTGATATAAATGTAGTTCTTTCATGGGTCCCCTTCTTAATGGGAAACTACTTGTCTTTTTTCCAAAAACAATAAAAGTGTCTCCTTTCCTCATTTCTGTCCCTTAGTTTCCTGTACTATTACTTACTGTACTAGTGTAACATAGAAAAGATGACATGCCAGGAAAAAAGACACTAAAATGGAGGTGTCTCTAAATTTGAAATTCACTGAAGTTAAATCTTTAACAATGTAACAGATTTCTGTGTTTTCACTCTGACTCACCTTTTCCTTTCAACCGCCTACTCATGATCTTAAGCTATAGACAATGAATTCATTGACATACTGTCCTCAGATATTACAGAGTACAGGATAAGAAAAGAGAGAAATTCAGTAGATTGGATCATCATATTTCATTGGCTAAAGAAGCAAAATTGGATGAACATTTAAAATAAACATTGTCTTCTACAGAACAGTTTTTCCTTCAAAGTTTCTTTCCATCTAAATGTTGTTAGTGTATTCTTTTTATGTATGTAATCTACTTTCCATCTCATTTTATATTTTTTATATTTTTCCTTTTATTTACATCAGCATTCATTTATAGAAGTGTTGTTTTATCAACCCTGGAGTAATCAATGAATCATACATGAAATCCCTTTATCTTCTCTTCCTGAATGACTACAACAACAATAATGCATTTTAGAGTGAAGCTAAAATTTTCCTCAATAAATTGAACCAATCCATTATCTAATCCCTTATTCTGTGCATTCTCATTAAATAGTAAAGTTTTCAATTCAGAGTCATGACAGAAATCTTGCAATAGGATATTTCATTTCAAGATGTAGAATTGTTGATTATAAAAGGAAATTTATCATTGGTTTCAGTTTTATAATCTTACCTGTATTTGTCATGTAAATGTACTGTTTCACTGGTTGAAATGATACAAAAAGCACATTGACAACTATTTCAGTTTTAGGTTAAGAGATTCAGT